>LKNJ01002632.1:0-61699 GCA_002120245.1 Maccullochella peelii
GGACGGTCCTTACTCATATTCCACTGCAAAAATCAATAAACATAAGAATTAGTAACAAAAGAAAAATCATAAACAACTGATAAAATTGGGAATATTATTAATCTACAAGTCTTATGACTGATTTCTCTAATGCACTTTTCTTTCCTTTGTTGCATTGACCACTACATCTTTTTACTGCACTGTAACTGTATTTTATTTCATTTTATGTATCTTTTTGATTTTATTTTTTCTTAATTGATGTTATCTGATTTTGTTCCTTCTAATGTTTTTCTTTGCCCATGTAAAGCACTTTGAATTCCCTCTGTGTTTGAAANAACCAGTGGAGTTGAGAACGGAGGTGGGTCTGTACAGGGATTGGATCCCTGAAAGGCTTGGAGCCTTTTTGGTTTTAACCAAGGTTTAGGAAAACCTGGAAGGGCACGGACGAGTCCCCTTTACAGAGGTATCGAGATTCACTGAATCGGGGTTTCACGGTGTGAAGTAGTTTATTAATGGATCACTAAGATTCACGAAACCTGAGAAGTTTCACGGTGTGAAGTGATCTACTGGGAGATTGCTAAGATTCACGAAGCCTGGCAGAATTCAAACGTGTGAGGTAGCCTCAAAGACGCGCGCAGTTACAGGACGGTCCTTACTCATATTCCACTGCAAAAATCAGAAAATTTAAGAATTAGTAACAAAAGAAAAATCATAAACAACTGATAAAATTGGGAATATTATTAACCCATGAGTCTAATAACTGATTTCTTTAATGCAATTTTATTTCCTTTGTTGCATTGGCCACTACATCTTTTTGCTGCACTGTAAATGTATTTTATTTGATTTTATGTATTTTCTTTCATTTTATTTTTTCTTAATCTGATTTTATTTCTTCTCTTTGCCCATGTAAAGCACTTTGAATTGCCTCTGTGTTTGAAATGTGCTATATAAATAAAGCTGCCTTGCCTTAACCTGTGCCACAAATGTTTTAGACTGATGGTTTGCATTTTTCCTGGATAATTGCATTCACCCAACTGAATTACACAGAGCAGATGCTAAATGCTACTAAATGGTTGGTATGGCTCAGAGCCAGTGTTTTAATGATAAACACCTATGTGCTGGGCTTTTTTCTTACACATCTATACAGCTCCCACATGTCTTTTCTTTAGCACTAAATGTGTCATTAATATTCATCCTCATACTAGAAAATGGCTGGTGTCAGAAAATTCACTGAAGAGATGCTTCATCCTACTCTGCAGCAAATAATTACACCATTCCTGGTGACAAATGACATTCCTTTTCTCTCTCCACTCTTTTTCTCTGCCCCTCTTATTTTCACAGTTTCTTCAGTTCTCCAGTCTTTAAAACATTTAAATGACTCAAGTGCAATTAGGAACTTGTTTCATTATTCAGTTTCAATATGTTTGAGACAGAATGTGAATTATGGATACAGTTTAAAAGGGAACGGTCAGCCAGCTGTGGCACAGCAGACACATCTTACCACAATGAAAACATCCTTCACTCCTGTCTCCTCAAAAGTTACCTCACACTTTGGTTTCTCTCTCTTTATCTCTCATTTCTTCTGGTCTTTTGACTCATCTGCTCACCCTTACTCTCTCACTTCTTGTCTCTGCTTTGCTCTTCACCCTTCCCTCTGCTGCCTCTCCACCCCATTTATCTCCTCATTCCTTCGCCAATCCTCTTCTCCCCTGCTTGGTTCTCTTCATTAACAGTAAATTACAATGTCGTTTTTGACATGTGACATTTCCTCTCCTCCACGTCCCATCATCTGCTCTGACACATGGAACCTCTAGTTTGACATACTACATGTGAAAGAGCTCTGCCATATGAGACCCCCCCCCCACTTGCCCTCTTTCCTTTTCTTACATCCCTTCTCCCTTCTTTTCCCCAATTCTGCTCTGCAGCTTTCAATTACACCATCTACCAATGACATGTAGCCTATGTGATGTCCTCTCTCTTCTCATCACATCTTTTCATGCGTTTTCCTATGGTGCTTTTTCCCCATCTTTAATCAAGAGCGTGGTCTTTCACTTTGAGGGCATGATTTTTTGATTTCATGTTCAGATTTTGTAATACTCTCTCTCAAAACCCTGCTCTCGCACTCAAATTGTCCCTGCCTGCGCTTGGATTTGCTCTGCTTCTGCTCATACTGTATGCTTGTATTCAGATATATTGTTGCTTGCACAGATTTCCTGCGCTCTCCCTCAAAACCCTGCTCTCATACTCAGGCTGCTTTTGTGCGCTCGTGAAACGTCTGCTCTCGGATTTCTGCTCTGCTTTCTTGCTCTCTTTTTTGTGCAACAACCCTATCAGAATTCCCCAACCAATACAATGCCAGCGCATTGGAGATCTTCAGGAAGTTGGTTCCATCTGTGTGCAGCATAGTAGCTAAAAGCAGCTTCACCATGTTTGGTTCTGACTCAAGGTACAACCAGTTGACTGCTTCCTTAAGATCCAAGTGCCCTACTGGGAATTGTCCAAAAGGCCATTTACATTTAAAAAGTTGAGTTGAATAAAAACAGCTGTCTCAATAATTTTTCCAATAAATGGAAAATTAGAGATCGGTCTGTAATTATTCAAAATTGAAGGATCCAGGTTGCTTAACAACTGCAGTTTTCAGTGATTTTGGAAAGATGCCTGATAGGAGTGAGCCATTCACAATTTTTAGCACATCCATTTCCAAGCAAATGAAAACATTTTTGAAAAAAAGGGTTGGCAGGGTGTCAAAACAGCAAGTGGATGAATTAAGATGGTTCACTACATCCTCCACAGTTTTAGTATTGATGGCGTTGAATGTTGACAATCTGGCTGTAAGAGCAAAATTTATCATTATGAGTGTTATGTAGTGTCTTGTGTGACAGGTTTCTGCCCTGTGTCCTTCAAGGGGTGATAGGAGAACAGTCTGTCTTGTATTGATGCTTAGATTTGATGTTTGTTAGCGTAAGGCACTTTAGGCCAAGGGCCGACAGTATTATGTCTCCCTTGCCTGGTTGTTTTCATGCCATTATAAATATGTGACCGTTTCTGCACTTCGGGGTCAGACTCATCATACACAGCTCGGTGTATGATCTCTGTCCTTTCAGCTGAAATAGATTGACTCTGTTGGCTCCGTATGTGTTTGTCCTCATTACACTTATTAAGTGATATGAAAATCGGGGGCTGGTTCTTTTGGGGGATTAGTTAGCTTATCAACAGTTGTGAACAACACCCGAGAATTGTTGATATTCTTGTTGATGACGTTAGAGAAAAAGGCTCGTCTAGCCTTCTTTATTTCTGAATTGTGCTGGTATATAAATCAACTGTATTATCCACTGCGGGAGTGGATGAACCCGTTTAAAGGGTAACCGAACGTACGGGATGCTGTAAGAAGTGAAGCGAACGCGCCCGCAACGGGGCAGCGACCATTTCATTTGTCAACACTACAGCTGGCATTCTAGTGGTTGGGGAATTTTACTACAGATTTACCAATCAGGGAACACCAGTCTGAATTACAATGGGGTTAGGGCAAATTTGAGATAATGTTTAACAGCTATGTATAAACCTAAGAGCCTGTTCTGGTTTAGGTTGCTAAGGAAGCACTGCAACACCAAGAAATATAAAGCAAAGCTACTATCAGTAAATGTATCTATGCCCGGAAAGGTCTGAATATTCTCTCTAGTCTATCGTAATACAATACTCACATGCAATATGTATGTTGAAAGAGTTATTGCTTGCTGTAGTTATTTGTCCTGTCCACTGGCCATGAACTGATCCCTTTATTGCATTACTACACAAGATATGGCAGACAGATGCCACAGTCCGCATACTGTGCAACACTGTATTGTAAAGTTCAGCCAAAGCTAATATGAGGCTTAAGGAGTCTGAGTTAGATAAATCAAATGGGTATCTTCTAAAGTTACAGTCTTTCTGGTATACAATTCCCACTTTTGTGTTTCCCCAGACAGTGGTTCCTTGCTGAGCTATGGCAGAGGAATATGTCATGGTAGTTGCATTTCCAGACCAAACCACCTGTATTAAACCTACATGCGACTATCAGGATGAATATATTAACTTGATTTGACAATGCATTTTTATACAGAACGAGGGCTGTGGACTTTGTTCCCCATTTATTACAGTGTAGTTGCACTACAAAAGACTCTCTTCACAGCTTGTAGGGAGAGGAGGAATGATTACCACCAATAACTCTTTCAATGTACATATGTGAGTATGGTATCAAGATAAAGTTGAGAAATCCGAAACACAAATACAAGCAACCTTTAAAGTCACTCTTTTGTTTTGTTTTTTAAAACAAAGACTATACTGCAACTTTAGCCCTACTTACTACATACGTCTACAATTTATGCAAAATATAAGAGTATCTGTACAGTCATAAATGTATTAAATGCTACACCACTTTTGATGGAATTAATAATAAAATAATGTGTTTTGTATTAGGTTACAATCCTAGTAACATCTCATGCAACACATCACACCATCAGTTCTGACACACATGAGTCCTCTCTGTTCTCTGCACTCTCATGTCATATTTCCTTTTCAGTTGTCCTCACTGTCCTTTTTCGCTTTAGGGGGTGTCACCATAAAATGCCTGGGTTCTTTTCTGGAGCAGAAATGACAATCTTTTCTCAAATAGGACACCTCTTCCCTGAATTTCTCCACCCTTTTCCTGTTCATCTGTTCTCCCCCTCCCCTTGTCTGTACTCTTCTCCTCTGCTCCTCCTCTAACTCCATCTGGCTTTTCTGTCCTCTGCACCCCTCTCCTCATCCTCTCCCTTCTTATCTGCTTTATTCTTCTAGTTACCTCCTCCCTTCAGGAAGGATTTTTTTCCCCACTCTTGTTCTTTCTGGACATACCCCTTCCTACCTCATCTTTCCCCTATTGTCTCTTCTCTACCACTTGCTTTCTTTCAGTTCGTCTGCACTTCTAATCTCGCATCCCTGACTTTCTCTCACCTTATCTTTCCTCGACTCTCCTCTCATCCCTTCTCTTTTCCCCTTCTCTTGTAATCTCCTCTCATATCTTCTTTTCCTCTCTGCTGCCCCACTCCTTTCCACCCCTGCTGCTACATCCCTGCCTGTCTGAAAGTATTAGAGCTATTGTTCCCACATCAATTAACATTGCAAATCCCTTTTCTTGTTCCCTGTAGCCTAGATCCAGCCATATGAATCATTTGTCTCCTTCGCTGCTCATATTTGCTTCTAAACCATTGAAGTCTTTCTGATTCATGCTGCTGGCATAGCTTTCTTTGGGGGATGCTTCCCTGAATTCATCATCTCCTAGACCATTCACATTCAAGTCCTCATCATAGACTGTTCCCAACCAAACATTCAAGCAAACGGTTGCTTTACTCATATGGATACATGTGATCATCAGGCCACATATTGATGTGCCCAATTAGAGTGCTTCATGACTGCACACTCAAGCTGCAGTCACAGAGGACCACACTGTCAAAATCACAAAATTTTGATTGTTTCAGGGTTAAGGACCATGATTCACAAGGCTGGATTTAGGTGACCTCTTTCCTTTCTTCCTTTCCTCTCTTATCTTCAACACACTCCTCTCCATTTTACCCAATTTCCCCTCTCTGGAAGTCTCTCTTTTCCTTCTACTTTGCGTCTTTTTCCTTTCTCTCCTTTGTGCCTCTTCTTTCCATTCTTCAACTCCTCTTCTAATTATTTCCTTGCAGAGATTTCAACATATCGTATATCCAAACCTTCTTCCTCTATTTAAATTGTGAAAGCTGGTTTCCAAAATGGTTGGTTTTTGATAATTTTACAGTATATCATCACAATTTGGCATTATCAAAAAGGGGCTCTATACATTAAATACACGTCTGAGGCATTTTTCAATTATGATATAGAAGACAGTGGGTTTCATCAGAACGCTGGCAAAAATAATATTGCTGAAATATGCAAATTACATGCCACCCAGTGTACTGTGGAATTTAATAGAACTGTGAATTGACATATCGTTCATGAAGAGGAGAGCAATATACTTCAGTCAGTGTCATACTATGGGCACAATTACACATTCTCACACACACATGCGCACACACACACAAAGACTATATGGGCTGAGTGACCCAAGGTTGAACTGAAGCGGATTGCAGTCATCTGTCTGTTAACTACATTTTCTATAGGAGAATGACATATTGATTAATGAAAGACAGAGAGGGAGCTCTGAAAGAAATGGAGGATGGGAGACATAAAGAGATAACCATGAACTGAGAGAGGGAGTGAGACAGGAACAGAATGAAAGAGGGAGAGAGAAAGACAAAGATAATCAGAGACGGAGAGAGAGAGAGAGAGAGAGAGAAAAATGTAATCATGATGAGAGACGCCGAAAAGATTTTCCACTTACAGCGTTAGGATGCTGATTGGTTGAATGACCTCTGGGCCAACCCTCTCTCAGCGCTATTAGCAACAGGATGACTGATGGGAAAAATATAGTCCAATCAGGGCCAAAAGAGTTTAGACAAGGAGATAGTGTTGCTGCTCCCTTATGGTCAACTCAGGGTGTCATTTTTTTAAACTGCAGGTCAAGACCCAAAATGGGTTGGACTCGGTTATCTTCACATGACAGAGGGACTAATATGCTTTAATGAGCCTTGGTCCCAGGGTGACAGAATACATGTACTCATTTTGGGCTGCCACATGACAGGAGTACTAGTATGTCATAATGAGCCTGGCTGCCAGGGTACGAGTCTAGATTTGCTCAGTTTGGGTCCCCAAATGACAAGAGTGCTAATATGTTTTAATGAGCTGGGGAGACAACATTTACTCACAAGAATCTCCATGTGGAAGAGTTGTGGTATCATCTAATGAGCCTATAGGTCCCAAGGTGACAGACTACTCAGTTTAGGTCCCCAAATGTTATGTTTAAACAATTCTGGCTCCCAGGTTTTATGTTTTTACATTTGAAGTGTTTCGCTGCTTTAATCCAGAGTGATTAGTGAATAATGAATGGAGATGTAGACTTACTTACTTACTTATATATATATACACACACACACACACACATCACAAGCAGCCAAAAATGAGGAAATACAAAATTCATGGCCTTAGTGCTTTCCCAGTATACCTGTGACAAGAAAGCTCATGTCACAGTGAAGTGTTACAGTAAAGAAACATAAGTTTTTATTTTAGAAGAATAAGTAAAGTGAGTAAGTGGGGAGAGAGTGATGTGCATGAGGTAGATAGGGAGCTGCTCTGCTATTCTGGCAGAAGTAATAGGGTCATTTTCAGCAATGAGCTGCCAGAGAGTGCAGACTGGATGTAGTTTTAATTTTGTTAAGGAGAACTGTCTCAAAACCCCCCCGTGCAGAACCATTTATTTTTCTAGGGAAAAGGGGGATTTTACTCATCTTTACTCCTTGCTTTGTGATGTGATAATATTTTGATGGAATTGAAATAGACAGTAAATGGTCAATAAATCAAAATTTACTTTAATTTTTATTTTTTTACACACAGGTTGGCTATGAAATTTGGTCGGCCATTCCTGTCATTCACATTCACTATCACTACCTGTGCATCACCCCCATTCATTTTGCTGTATCAATACACAATTCTTCGTGGTGTATTTTAAATTGACAGCAGTGTGCTACAGTTAGACCAAAATGCTCAACCTTGGTCTTGGGTCAAACTACAATATTAAGTGGTTGCATCAACTAAAGAAGACCAAAGTGTCCTTGATTCATGTTGACTACAAATCAACAAAAATATTAAGGAATAATTTGACAAATTCTCACTTATATGGACTTCACTTTGAATCAAATATAGTTGCAAAACCTGAAGCCAAGGTAAATGGCGATGACTCATGTTTGCGGACTGACTTGACTTTTATAACATGAAATATTGACATATTATTTTCATGCAACCATGACAACAAGTGTGACTACATAGACGACGAGGAAGATGAGAAATCTCAGAGAAAAAACCCATTTTAGTGAGGTGTAGCCAGGAGTGCACATGCATGATAATTCATGAATTCATGATTCATAAAGCTGCACACACCATCAGTACATTGCCACCATCACATGTGGCAATGTACTAATTTAGCCATTAGAGTATATTTTACAGTGAATGCCTGCTGTTTGTTTGGACTTATTGGCTCATGTAGTAGTATATTAGTTCGTTGTATTTATCTATGCATATATGCAGAATAATTTACAATAATTCTAATCAAGTTTCCTTTCATGTTTTCCATGCATATTCTGTTTATTCATTTGTTTGATTTCCATTCCCATGATCATGTAGTTTACATTTGAATTCAGTTTGACTGCTGTAGGGAAATATTTTGGTCTCGGAAAGTCTCTGAGATCAAGAAGCCTGTCAAGGGACACACAAACAACACACAGGCTAAATTATAAAAATGCAAAGATCAGATGCTGCAGAAACTTTTCTTGACTCTGATTAAGCTTTTAGATTTAAAAAAAAAAAAAAATGGTGATAGCAAGATGCTGATTTCATACCATTTAAACTACAACTATCACAATTTATGCTTTTGTATGCATATTTCTCTGAAGACACACTGATGGTGACATTAGTAAGTATTTGTTTGGGCAAAATTGAACCTAAATGTCATTGCCTAGAAGAATTAGTGAAATAGCAAAAATAAATAATGGAATAACTTAGACAATACAATATCAGGCAGTCCAGTACTATGAAGTTGCCATGAATAGTATTTATTGCAAGACTAATGAACTGATTTGCACCTCATTGTACATGTGTTGTTTTTTTTACTGAATCATGACCCTGAAAAATAACAGATTGAGGAGAAAAAAAAAAAGAAACGGATAAGGAAAGACAGGAGCAAAGTAAAGAATAAGATGTCTGCCGTGTCCTTAAATAATTTTACAACCCACAACAAGCATCTGGTGACCCCCTGGACGGTCCAGCCTGCTAGGTTGAACACCACTGATTCCATCCTACTGTGCTTCCGTTTTATGTGAAACTAAGTAACTTTGATCTCTGTATGTTTGTAAGTACACCTTGTAGAAAGGGTCTGCACAAACACCATCATATACACAGATAGAGAGGCACACACACACACACACACACACACACCTTGTAACAAGATTTATTGGCTGAAAAAGCTTGAGACAGGTTTTCAAATGTTCACATACATATATATACACACACACACACACACACACACACACACACACACACACACACACTCAAACACCCCTTACTGAGCATGTAATGTGAAAAAGCACAAAGATTGGGCTTTACTGGATGCACACTCTCACACACAGCTTGCCAAAGGAGAAGAAAGATGAGATACGGATGCAATATTAATCTGTCGACATTTCGGACAAGAGACATCTTGGTTTTTCCTTTTCCTTCTTTTTCTATCCCTCAGGCACACATGCACACAATGCAAAAAGTAACATTCAGCTTTTTCCATTACCAACTTCCTATGATGCCAAGACCTTCTTTAACTTGCTCTTTCTCTCTTTGTATAGTAGACTTATCTCGTTCTCCTCTCCCCCAACATCCAGCATCATAGTGCCCTGCAGATGTGGTTGGTAATTATGATGTTTCAGAATATCATAATTACCAACCACATCATTTTCTTCAGGGCATCATACTGGAAACTAACATTACCAGCACTGCGTTTCCTGTTACCATAACCACATACTTCATTTTCAGAATGGACTATGCAGATAATTACTACGTTCTCAGGGTTTGATGCACCTGTCAATTGGGAGTCCAATTGACAGGTGCATCAAATCAAAAACGGATAATGAAAAAAACAAAAATCAGAATAAGAAAGAACTATGCAACTATGCTACTACTGCTGCTGCTGCTGTCTTGTGCTTATAAAACTCATTTATTTAAAAATTTGGGAAATTGTTGAATTTGTTTAAATTTCTTTCAGCACGAAAGGCATTGTATATTATATCTTCTAAAAAGTCTCTAGCAAAATGTCTTTTTTGGCTAACTGAATTCTTACAACAGAACGAGAAATATACCTCTGTCTCCATTTCATTAGCTAACATTAAGTTAAAAAGACACACCCACGGGAACACAGACTGACACTGTGTGTGGGAGTGTTAAACAGACTAACACATTTTGTTTTTTGAAACTGTTGGAATACATGGATAGAGGCAGATGATCATCTGAAATTAGCAGGGGTTTTTTTACCGCTACCGGCAAATTCAGGTCAGTCAGTCAGAGGTCAGACATTTAATTTCTCTGTTCCTGGAATCTATGAAACCTAATCACAGCAAGCAAAAATAACATCTATTCTGTGAGGAGCAGATGAGATAATCTTTTAGAATACTGTATTAAACACAGAGGAAATGATTGTGCCATCAGAAATAACCACGAAGACTATTATACATACAGTGGTGTTCAACCTAAATCTACCCCGACCAATAGCTTTGTTTTCATTGTTTATTGAAAATACAACTTATTTACAAGTTACTCTTTTTAACACATTGTTTTGAACTGATAATCTAAACCTTCAGAAATGCACATATCATATTTGAATATCTTGACCACATCTGGTATGCTTATTTTCAAGTATTCACTATTTTAATATGGCTGTCTACATGTTGCATTGCTGCAAGCACTAATGATTTAAGACACATTAGTTAAATAGCTTTCATTTGATTGTAATGATGTCTCAAGAGCAGTTCAGAGCTGAATAATTCTAAACTAGCTAAGCTCCAAAACGCAGCTGTTGGCGCCAAATATTTTGGCTTTGTTCAATGACATCAATATGAATTTTTGTTATGGAGCGTGTGTTTTCAATTATTATTATAATTTTCAATTATTATTTGAATTGTTACGAATGCAACCCGGCGGTTGGAGCAGGAGGGCAGTGCGTGTTTACACCCCCACCTCCTTGGTAAACAAGTGACTGCAGCACCTAAGTTTTATCAGGTGTTTCCATTTGGGCTGGTTAGGTTCACAGGCATGTAGCCATACAGTTTTAGACCGCTGCCAAGTGCCAAACATATTGTTATTTCTTTTTTGATTGCACGGTGAAGCACTGACCTCTCCCTCCGCTCTGTTTTTTGTGTGCGTAGAAAAATGTGTGGAAAGTCTTTGAAAAATAAAACAACGTAATCAAAAAGAACAAGTTGTGACTCATCGGTTGCTTGGGTGCGTCAAACACTACCGCATGTCCTGTACTTTGGCATAACTAGGAGCAAAATACATCAATCGATCAGGAAAGGATTGCTCTTACAGCAGCTAAATTGAAACTTTGTGCAGTGGCAGTACAACCCAATCTGGAGGGATTTTCACAAGTCATTTTGATCCAAAGCAAGGCCAGACTGACCTAGCACAACATGACAGGTTGATGCAACAGGGCATAAAGCCCAAAATACGGTGGAGTTAATATTTAGGTGTGAGGATATTTTGCCTTTTCAGGAACTGGTGACTCTCACAGAATGAACTACACGCTGACCAAAGACAAGTACCACTCAGAGGCATGCCCATCCCTTCTGACTTGAAATTGTGTGAAAAAGGATTCATTTTCCAGCAGGACAATGACCCTAAACATGCAGTGACGCTGTGCAAGGTCTGTTTGAAGTCCAGGGAAGAGCAAAGAGTGCTGACATGCATGCCTTTCCCTTCAGTCACAAGATGTCAGCCTCACCGAACATCTTTGGGAATATTTGAAAAGGCAAAAAGGTGAAAGCTACTGTGACATCACAAGACTCTCACAGATGTGCTGAGAAAGGTTGCTTGAAAAATGTGGATTCTCATATTTTTCAAAAACTTGTCGAATCAATGCCAGAGTGAAAGTTAAAAAGGCGGACAGTGGACTGAGAATTTTCTTACTTTTATTATATATTGCAAAAGGGTAGATAATTACTCAAACTAAGTACGTTTATATAAGAAATACCTGCTTTAAGTTTCTCAGAAATTATTAAAAAATTCTTTACGCAGTGGATTCTGACTTTTTAATACAGACATTTACAAAACCTAAAACAAGAATTTATATAAAAAGTTAGGCAGTAAGTAAAAACGCACTGCAGTGAATAAGTTAAAACCCTGTAAGCAAAACATATAAAAGGTCTATTCTTGTCTGGAATTTTGCAAAACAGTTGTGAATTAATACTTAACATACAGAACGAAATAAGTCCATCAAGAATTTGATCACATGAATGTCATTCGCAGGAAAAGCAGTTGAGAGAAAAGGTGAACTTTGACATTGCTATGAGCTGAGCATCTCATTCAAAGTCTGGCTTCCCCTGCTTTCTGGATGTGTCCTTCCTCGTCTTTTTTATCTGTGCAGAACATGAGATTAGACAGAATCTGAACTCATTTGTGAATCAACATTCAAGTCCCTTCTCAGACATCCTCATAATGATACACAGCCCGACACCTCACTGTCGTGCTTTTAATGAGACACAGAGACACTGGTTTGGAGACTCTCGACACGATAAGTACCTGGTGTGTGACTTAACCTGCACAGACACATTAGACTTCTGCTGCGAAGTCTGCACGTTTCAGCAGGACACACACATAAAAACATCCAGACAGTCAGATATAAGACATGATTCGTGCACAGATATTTTGGCTTGTTTGCATTCCACTGAGGCTTCTTGACATGACCAATTTGAAAATGTTACCTTAGCTTATGATTGGATACTTTATAGGGCAAGGCAACTTTATTTACATAGTACATTTCATACACTGTAAAAATACAGGCAAGCAATATATAGTCTAAATAATGTCTATTTATAGTCTAAATAATGAACAGAACAACAGAATAAAAACAATCAGCCTTAAGATAGATATACAGACAGAGCTGAAGGAATGTGGTATATTGCAGAATAAATCACATTTATTATTAACATATCTGTGGTGTTTGTGTGTGTGCAAGTGTGTTTTTCCATGTGTATTGTCTGTATGAACCGTGATTTCTTTAAAAAAAAACAAAAAAAAAACAATCTATAATTCACATGATGATGTCTAGGGGTGATATGATCCCTGAGGCACAATTCTCAGTTTTTTAAGCTAGCGGATGACCTCAGACTTTGATCCAATATTAATAGAGCTTTATGATTATGTTCTGTTGGAAAGGTTCCAGATGCATTATTCAGGAAAATCGGATCAGCTCACTGTCACTTGTAACAACTCAGAATGTTAATAGGAACTTGATTAGGCATCAACAAAAATTTCAAGGCTGCAGAGAAAAGAATCCCATGGTGCTTACTGCATGATGTGTTGTCTTGCATGTACGTAAACTACAGGGTTTATAAGAGAACTGTATTTAAAGTGTGACAGAGTTGAGTCGCGACACTGTTGCCAATGGCAACAAAGCCGTTTTTCAACATTATAACATAATGAACAATGAACATTACAAACATCATATAATTAAAATACTGATAATAATGTTGATAATATTGTATTTTATCATCCTAATTTCAGTTGGTGTGGATTTACATCTGTTCTGAAGAGTGTCTAACTATTACATACTGTTTGTGTGCATCACAACAACACCTTTACTGAACGAACTCACTAAATAAACAAAGCCAGCACCACGGTGATAGTATTTTCAACAGACCATGCTCTCCCGCAGTCCTGAATTGAACCTGTAACAACATTGTTTAACACATTACCAAGCGAAAATGGCCTATTTTGTATAAAATGACTGTCCGTAGTAGTATACCAGAATCTGATATTTTATATCAGCTAAAAGACACAGCTTCACAGGTAAACTGTAACGAGGTCGGTGTTGCATTTATTTCACTTGAATTCAGAACAAAATCCAATCATCTGCAATTTAAGCACAGGGCATATTACTGCACACAGGGTTGTTTCAGCTTACAGTTTTTGCCAAACATTATGATCAAATACTGGCAGATGCGCGCACACACACACACACACACACACACACACACACACGAATGTGCAAAAACACAACCCGCTAGACATAATCACTCCTCGTCAGCCTTCAGTCAGCGCTCCACAAAATAAATAGCTAGGCAAGGGTGTAATAGATTTCCTTATCACCACTACAGAAAACTGTCTATGGATATACATGCACATCCTTGATACATGATTATTAAACAACAAATAGGAGGCAGAGAGGTAGTTGGAATGATTTGGTAAGCAACAGAGAGAGGGCTGGAGAGGGAAACAGAGAGAGAGTGAAAGGGAGAAATGGAGAAGAGGAGGAGATGATTATGAGGTTGTATTGGCAAATGGATATTGTGAGAATCATTCAGTAAATGACAGAAAGATAGCGTAATATTTACCAAATGGTTGAATGAAAGATATACTGAATTATTCAACAAATGGCCTGGAGATGCAGAGTGAAGGAGCAGGGTGATGGGATAAAGACACGGAGAGGGGGAGAGGGAGGGAGGAGAAGACAGTGCAATTTACCAAATGGTCAATGGGACACACGACAGATATTGTTGCAGCCTTGTCAAAATCGAGAGGGAGGGAGGACAAGAGAGGAGAGGAGAGGAAAGAGAAGGGGAGGAAACAAGAGGAGGGGGAGGTGAGAAGAGGAGACAAGATGGTAATTGGGCTATCATGAGTGTCACTGAAAGCAAATAACCACAGCCATAATCACACCACACACTTGGAGACAAAATGTGTGTGCGGCGGTGTTCCTGGGCGTGTGTGAAGCATATTATTCGCTATCCCATTTATCAATTACACTTTCTGCTGCATCATCAAAAGAGTCTGGAAATGGTTTCTTTGTCCTTTCAACGTGTGTGTGTGTGTGTGTGTGTGTGTGTGTGGGNGGGGGGGGGGGTGCACACATTATTGTGTGCGTATATATTTGCAGCTGGGTATCACCTCCCATACTTTCCTATTTACTACTTCTAGTGTCTGAAGTGAAGCGAACATTTACCTTGAGAAAGAACTAGTCCTGAGAAATTGCTGCTATGGAAAGTTAAGCCACTAAAACACGCACACAAGCATGTATGCATGAGTTTTTTTTTATTTATATATATATATATATATATATATATATATACATACATACATACATACATACATACACACACACACACACAGTACATGAGTTGGGTAAGGTGTCTAAATCTCACTCATTAATAGAAACCTCTAAGTCAATATGAAAAGATGACAGTAATTTTAGCAGGTAGATACAGCCAGGATTTTAATTATTACTCTTTGCTCTGACAGTTTTAAAAAAACAACCCTGGCAAGACTTCAACAAGCAACCACATTATTTTATCTGGTTCTACTTATGGAAAAACAAGATAAATTTGTGATTATACTTGGTACAAGCATATCTTGTTTAAAACTATGTAGCTCATAATAAGATTTTTTTTTTTATTTGCTAGGTATTAAAAGACATTTTAGCTTACCATCACCACATGATGTTTTGTAATAATTACCATATTCAAAACTACGCACAACTTTACACATAGAGACGAGAAGTGTCTAAGCAGGGCAAAGTTGCTTCCCTGTACTTGTCACTCATCTTTGTGAGCAACCATAAAGGCAAACAGTGCTGAAGAACAAGGCAATAAATGCAGGTCATTGTTGCCTTCTGTGACAGCTGCTTATTACCGATTCTCAAAATCGGAACACTGACACGAGAGTTATTGTACTGACTGACTTGTTTGCCAGATGAATCAATTAACTACATATCCATAGGTAAAGGTTTATGTAAAAGATGAGTAATGTGCAAATTCCTTAGCCAATTCCAATATCTCTGACATTTTACACAGTACTTCAAGGCCCCTAATTGCATGGATTTCATGCTGATGGACCACTGTTACCTTGTCAGAATCAAGTTGATTAGCTGAGGTTGCCTTGATATTTGCAGGATTAAATCCTGCCAGGCCAGGGCCCCTAGAGTGCAAAGTACAAATTAATCAGATTCAAAGTTACTGAGTCACTGCCATTTGGAGTGATGATTCTGCTGTTACAGTAAATATGGGAGAATTAAATCATGTGTTCAAGAATTGTAGTAGTGTATGTCAAATAGGCACCACCCTTAATACTTTGACAGTCACTTAGAGCAAGACTATATGGAAAATCAAATGAACAAATAATATGCCATGTACCATATTTAATGAGGATTGGACCAGATTTCTAGCAAATGAAATGCTATGAGAAATACTGGGGCGCATGAAGATGCGAGTGGGATACCTAATGAATGAGAAGCCCAGTGAAAATCTATAGGCCCAAACATTGTTTGTACAGTCACTGTGATCTCAATAGTATGTGTTTTATGCAAACCACACTTACTTTCATAAAAGCTTAATATAAAAAAATCTGTTGTAAATATCAGAATTGATAGTAAGAGCAGAGTTACACATTCTTGTTACACATTGTTAATGACATGCTAATCAAACCGGACCGCACAGTTCCTTGGGATCCTTATCTGATCAGACCAGTGTGCAAGGCCTCAAACCTGCATCACTCTCCAACCACTTTGTGTCCTGTTGAAGAATGCGGTTTCTTCAAACTAACTCCACAGTTCATCCAGTGGAAAACAGGCTCGCTTGACATTGTGTTTTGGAGGTTAATTTACAAAGTGAGCCCTGATTTTTGTTTACGCAGTGTATTCTGACATTTTCTGCTATACAATTTTGAAGAAGAAACAGAGCACTTATTGGCATGCACACACACATACACTCACAAAGCCTTGCTGTTACTAAGTGGAAGCCAGTTCCATAATTATGTTTCCTCTCTGTCTGTCTGATTACCAAAATAACAATTTCAAGATGGAAGGGGTATGCAAATAATGCAGCGTGTGTATCTGTATTTCTATTTCTGTGTGCGAGGGAGAGATAATCAGATGCCAACTGAGCTGTGAAAGTGATTGCCGTAGAGCACAGTGTAAGAGAGGGAACAATCAAAGAAACACACTACTTATCACTCTCACACATCCGGACACATACACAACACACAGTAGGACGCAGCTAATATGGGAGTTTTGGATCTAAGATTGCAATTTGGGAAGTAATTATGATTTGCTACTTTTCAGTTTTCACATGACTGTCAGATGTACTTTCATCTCTTAACAACATAACTGCAGAAGTAGAAGTAGATCATGAATCATCAGCATCATATCTACACTTCATGTAATTATATGTTTCGTAAAGTGTGGTGTATATTTGCGTTTTTACAATTTTTCCACTTTGATACTTCCAATCTTTCTGACACCCTATGTGCGCGCATCTGCATTGTACAGAAAACTGCAAGTCAAACTGTGATTGATTCAACAACCAGCCATGCTAAGCACACGGCTCTGCCTTGTAAAGCTCAGCCACTTTGATTGACGTTGCTGCTTGCAACTGGAAAACAGAACCGTAGCCTATATTATTTTATTTTTTTCTTCTCTTTTGTGTTGTGGTGATGTGGCTAGCCAATCACAAACAAAACACAGTGCTGTTTTTGAAATTAAAGTAAATTCAGTGGTCAGTTCAGTTGAACACCTGGACTCAAACACAGCTTAAAGGTGGCTAATTGTTGTACACTTTAGACTTATTTTTATACTTCATAATTAATTCATAACCCTCCCCTCTGTCTCCCATTTACCAGTCTGTCTCTTTCTCCGTAACAGCCTCTTCCCCGTCTTTCTACCCTCCCTTTCTTCCACCGTGTTTCTTCCTCTCCTTGGCGTCTTCTCTGTGTTCCGATTCTGTCTCTTGGAGTGTGACCTCTCGTTTCCTACCTTTGACATGCACAGATCTGACTTGACCCATGCATAATTGCACATCTGTGTGTGGTGCTGAGTGTGTCTGTATGTGTCATTCTGCATGTGTGTGTGTGAGAGAATGTCTAACATGGGTGTCTTTGCATATGGATGTGTGTGTGCAGAGCTTCTATGTCTTTTTTTTCCTTCTACTCATTCTTGTGTGTGTGTGTGTGTGTGTGTGTGTGTGCGTGCGTGCGCGATCACTCTAAACCCCCAAGGGAGCTGCGATGTCATGGGTCACACCCTTAAACACCTCTCCTCTGTTCTTTCTTCCCCCCCTCGTTAAACACTGGTTTAGAGGTCCTCAATTTAGAGGAGATAACGAGCACAGGTCAATTAAGAAGGGAGATAACAAGGCAAAGTGTGATAGAGGGACAACACCTGGGGGCTGCTTCACACATTAATGAGACATTGCAGAGAGAGACAGGAGAAGAAATTTTCAGATTCAAACCTCTTTCCATATGGTAACTGTGTATAAAAATAAGGTTTAGCCATCTCTTCAGTGTTGACCAGTGCCTAACAATCTTCAGGTCAGCACACTCATGAACTGTTACAGTAACGCAAAATATTGTAAGAGTTAAAATTTTGTGTCTGAACTCATCACTCCCAGAAAGATACAGCAAGTACAGCACAGAGGAACTTTGATTCAAAGGCCTACAGGTGGATGTTGCGGAGGTGGGGCTCATGAAATTCCATATGAAAAGCAGCAACAGCAAGTAGCAGCAGCAAATAATCACAGCAGTTACAGCACAACTTTGAGGTGAGCAGCAGCAAGCACAGCAGAGCAACCAGTTCATCAGAGCATGAAGAATATGCCGCCCTACTGGAAAGACCACGTACAGGTACATTGCATATCGTGGAGTATGTCATATAAATGTAACAGCACTTGAGTCATCTGCTTTAACTAGCCTGTTTGCTCTGCTTCAGTTTTGCAGTGCCACTTGCTATGTCTACATCAGTTAATTCGAGAGTTTATGGATCAGGAGGGATGTATACAAAATGCACATTGACCATAATAAGAAAGAACAAGGGTTGTCACACATATCATCTTATGTTTCCTATAACTTGGTAAAAAAAATTAACAAAACCAAAGTATTCCCATACAGCCCTGTTGTTACGCTTTGCCCTGCACTTGCACATATCTACGGACCAGAAGAGTTGAGTTATGGTCCAACAAATAGCTGGTGCTGATGCAGAATTTTTGTTTCGAAGCTGCAGACATTTAATGACTTTAACCACTTCAGGATTAGATTAGTTTGATGACTACAAATTCCAAAACTTTCTAGGATTAAGTGTTTTCCCTGATAGGACAGTATTTGATCTTGTTATCAACTCCTTAAACAAATGTTTTACAGAGAGTTTTTATTTAGCTGTTGTCCAGGAAGGAAAAACCTCTAAAACTGGTAGCAGACAACATGACAGGCCAATGTCTGATATGACCAGTATAAGACAAAAATGTCAGCTTAGTTTAACTTACCACACAGTAGAGTGAAGTTGCATCATTTCTGAAAAGGGAAAGAAAGAAAGCTGAAGGCAGACAGATAGACAAACAGATCAGACGAGGTGTTGCATTTCACTATGCCACAGACAGCACTGCTCCGTTTCTGATTCAATACGGTGCACACAGTGAAAGTTCCCATATAACCACTTCTATATGATGAACAATCCCACAGCAGAAACAACAAAGAAAGGAGTTCTGTCTATTGTGCAACATCTTGAGGTACATACCAAATTGATTGTCTGATCACATCTAATAACATATTGCTCCCAAGCCAATCTTTTTGCTTTACTGAGCTATATGGTGTCCATTTCATGCTGGCCTTTCACAGTTGTGGACATCTACTGTGTGTAAAACCGGATTCTTCCCATCTCAAACATCCATGAAAATCGCCACATTTGATGACAACGATCCAATGTAACACAGGGTCAAGTGACACATAAGTCAAACACAGAACACTGAGCACAAGATATTCTCTCCAGCTGTCAAGACTTAGATCAGATTTACTTTGATCGCCACATCAAGTTTTCAAATTCCTGACACTTAAGCGATATAGTACACTGCATGACCAATCAGCACAGCATTTGTTGAGTGGCTATTAGAGCTGCTCCTCTACTGTGTGCCAAGTTTAGGGGAAACAACTTGCAGGATGATTATGTCTAAACTGGTAGTGAGCTCTCCAATATTGTTATTCTGGCCTAAAATGCAGGGTTGGCATAGTAATAGTCATGGAGGTGGCAGGTAATTTTACTGACTTTTATCCATACTGAAACAGTGGGTGGTGTTTTTAAATTGTGTTTTGTGCACAGTTTCGTTCAGTAAACTTACAGCTAGGCACATGGACTTACTTTATTTTGTACTGGCACATGTTGAAATTTGGTGGGGGTGTGATTATCTGTAAGCGATAGACAAAACTACACAATATTGATGCTGTACAGTCAATAGCAGGACCAATACGTATGTTCAGGGAACACTAAGTGTAAGGCATCAACCAGTGAATCAGGATTATGAAAGATGAACTGGACTGGTTTCATGTCATGCAGTAGGTTCTAGGTTGTTTGTGAAGAAATTGGGCCTCATTCCAAAACATTTTCTCATGTGTGTTCATAAACACTGAATAAGAGAAAAAGAAACATCCTACCTCACCACTTCGGTCCAGTGAAATACCATCTCTAAAAACATCTATTGGATGGACTGCCATGACATTTTGTACACATATTTATGGGCTGGATAAATAATAGGATGAATCCTATTGACCTATTCCTCTGGCGCCACCATGAAGTTCAAATTTGGGGTCTTGAGTGAAGTGTCTCGACAACTATTGGATGATCTGCCCTGAAATATGGTACAGACAATAATGTCCCCCTCAGGATGAATTGCAACAACTTTGGTTATTCAAATACATTTGTGGTAATATGTAAAAAAATGCATGAATCCCACAAACATTTTTAATTTACGAATTACTCCCAAATAAGATAAAATCTGTGTGAACAAAAATTTCCTAAATGAGTCCGAATGTTCTTGCATGTATGTGTGTGGTTGGTGAAAAACCTGTGTGACTGTCAGGTTTTTAATGTGCCGCCACCACGCCTCTCAAACTGTCCTCTAAAGCACTTTGGTGTTATCAGTTTCATATTTAGATGTTCACACAGGGTTTATGAGACCAGCTTGTGGCTAATACATCAGAAACAGTAAATTTCAGCCCTAATTATCTCCGCTGTTTCAAAAAGGCCATTTCACAGGTCTTCTCATGCCCACTGAACTGTTCAGATATCACGAATCCCTGAAATAATTAATATTCAAATTTAAGCCTTTTTAATTGCTCTAACAGTTCAATTTCCACTGATTTCCAAGCCACAGCCAAAACATCCGGGTATGGTTTCTAGGACCTTCTAGAGTCATTTATTTCTGTCTTTTTACACTTTTCACATGATTTCATGTGTAATTACCTTGAAACCAGGCTGAGCATTTCACAAGTATTCTACTAAGGAAAGCAGAGAATGACAGAGCAGTGGGCTGCAGGTCTGAGACTTACTAAAGCGAAGCCATAGTTACACTACTGTGTGCGCGCATGTACATGTGTTATAGGACTGAGATTTCTAACCATTAAAAAAAAACTGTGTGTGTGTGTGTGAGAGAGAGAGCGTGAGAGTGAGTGAGAGAGATAGAGACTCTATAGGTCTTCTCAACACCCAAATGACCAGCAACATTTTCATGGGTATGTCTGCAACAAAATGATCTTATTGCAGCGCCTGACAGCCAGGAGGAAAGCTGGCCCACAGCTGGAGGAACATGTTACCTTGCAAGTCTATACTTACACAATACATCTTCTTTTCTAAGAGATATATTAATATCTGTTCAACAATACGGTTACTGACGAAGTGGCACTTGCAGGTTCAGCAGCCAAAAGTAAAGAGACGAGGGGACACGGTAAGACCCACGAATTATTCTACTCAATCCAAAATGCGGTCAATACGAAAACATCCCATTACGGTTAGAACACTAACACTGGCAGCAACATGATGCACCACCAATTAACAAGCAGCAAAGAATATACATGTCATTTCACCCTGCACTTCACAGTTCACTCTCCGTCTCACCTAAAAAGAAAAAGAAAATTCTGTGAGAACTATGATGCATCACGTGATCAGATATACTTGTTAACTCTGAGACCTCATGAGAGCTATGGCAATACATTAGAACCTGGCTTGACTCAGGTCCCAGGTGAGGTCTCATGTAATGGGAGCTGAGTTGAGTTGTGAAGACCTCTCCTGTCATGATTTGCTCATCGCCGCAAGTCTCAATAACTGTAACGTGTAGTTAGTTTATTCCCTTCCTGTGGTCGACATCTTTGATTGGTCCATAGACCACATGGTCCTTGACAGAGACAGACCAAGGTCCTACGACATGGACTCCATGAAAGCTGGGAGACTGCGTCTGCAGCAGCCTTCCTCCAACTTTGTACGCCTTTGTGGTGTACCACCTACTGGCTAACCATCATCTTCCACCACCGTCAAGACAAGATAGTGACTCTCCGGAGAATAGTATGTTCCAAATGCTCACATTTTCATCAGAAAATGGCTAAATAAAATTGTGATTTTGCTCACATTGAGGACTAGTCCAGACTATCCTTACACACAAAGAATACATTAAGTTATTCATGTAATATTTAACATGCAAAATAGTATTTCATGAGAAATTCCCTTGTACTTTTTTGCATCGGAATATACACACAGTAAAAAAACAAAACAACAACAAATCTTTTGTGGGTATTTGCACACACGCAAGTGTATTGATCTATATAGGTGCCTACAAGTATGGAGTAAATCCACCGTCTTTGAAATCAACTCCGCTCAGATCAAACTTCATTCAGCTGTCATTCTGGATAACTCAACACACAAAAACATAGCATGAATAGGTGAAAATCACCCAAGGCACACATTCACAAAGTGCACATAGACACATTTTACAGTATATCAAGACAAAGTGAAATGTGTTTGCGTGAGAGAATAGTGAGGCAGTCAAACTGGCAGAAGATTGAACATTTATCCAATCCATTTTCTCTTTTGCAAGAGTTAAACACACACTAAGACATACACACGGAAATGTGTAATACAGTACACATAGAAACTAAGTCCTCACTATTTACACACAAGCATTGAACATATACACAAACAGAAAACACCTGCAAATAAACACACAAATGGGTAAATTAATACTACTGTAACACCACTTGAAAACACGAATAATCACTACTATGTGTCATGAGTTTTTAAGAGATGCAGTGAGCACAGATAGATGGTGCCCAAATCACAAAACCTAAAAAATTATTTAAAAAGGTGCCCTGTGGAGTTTTCTTGTAAGAAAACTAAAGCTATATTTACATTCAGTGTTACTCACCAAAACTCATTGTGTATAGCTCTAACAAATGTGTCTAAAGCGGTTCCTTTCTCACAAAACATTTTCAAAGCCGATTTTTTAGTATGTTAAATCCAGCATTGTTTACAACCATGTTTACTAGCTTGCAGTCTTCTTCTTCTTCCTCCCCGTCTTTGCTGGTGCATTGAAGTATATCTTGGTGTGTCACCGTCACCTGTAGATTACTGGAATAGCGTGAAACCATTGGTAGGACTGTGTATCGCGTCAACCGCATGCACACATTTATGTGCGTCCTCGTGCACATGCATGAAATGAACACTCATAGATAAACAGCTCCATAGTGCTACCAGAGGCCAAAAACTCCACGGGGAACCTTTCAGGTGGCAAGAGGAACTGTGTTGAAAAATCAGGATTTTAAGTGATCAACATGCTCAATATGGCTTCACAGAATAGCTGTGGATCAAGTTTAAGTGGTCACACTTCCCCTCAAATGACTATCATGTTTGAAGTGATCATCATAATTGTGTAAACGTGCCCTATAAGTAATCATTGTCCAGGTTATGGTCAGTCTTTGGGTTGTGGTTTGGTTCAAATGGCCAGAGTTACACTTACAAAGCCTTTGAAGTTGCACCAAATTGGCAAGTTTAGTCATCTGAAAGCTAAGTGTTACCACTAGACTATCTGGTCCAGAGCACAAAAAAAATTTCCCATGGTCTGTTGGGCTGTCGTTCAGAGGTTCACCTTTGGAGAAAGCCAAATCATGCAATGATCTGTCCTACTGTGTCTGTTGTCAGCTAGTAAACATAGGGTCAGATCTGTTATACAGCGGTCAGTCATCTTGTGGGACTCATTAGGTCTGATGATTGTTCTAAATGGTTGTGTAATGGCTGGGGAATATGAGACCTTTTTACAGAACCAGGTGCACCCAGTGGAGCAGACACTCTTCCCATCTCCCAGGATGAAAATGGCCACACACACACACACACACACACACACACACACACACACACACACACACACACACCTAAACAAAGGGGTTTCATGACAACCTGGTTTACCAACATTTTAAAATGAAATGAGCACAAAGTCATAAAATGCAAACTGGGGTTTTATGTTTGACAATATACAGAAATGTTTTCAATCCTCAAAAAAAGTACACAAGGAGGACAATATGGTAGATACAACAGGCAGTAGTAAAATGGCACACTTGGACATAGTAAGTAACTAGGGGAAGAAGGAATAAATGTAGTATTATTTAAGGCCATGGCAGAGCAAATATAAACAAGCTTCAACATGTATTTTAAGACTTGATAGGTAAAATGGAGAGCATCCAAATAATATAAGTGACAGAAACTTGTGTATAACCAATTGTTATACCACCAAATTAAGCAGAGATCAAATAGCATTCAAACTTGGCATCTCCATTTTCCTTGTCAGGCAGAAAGTCTAATGTGGCATCATCAGGGGAATCCAAAAACCTATTCTGTGTGACAAAACAAGGTACAATATCTATAGCATAACAGCATGCAATTTAAATGATGAAAAAACATTGTTTAAAAATGGTTTCAACTTTTGCAACCTAAAAGAGTGAGATAAATCAAGTACGCTGACTAATTGCTCATATATGATTGAATCTAATTGGACAAAATCAAAATTAGGTCTCAGATTGAGTATTTCTTCCTTTTAATGAGACACAACCTCTAATGGCATATACAGTATGATGTTCTTACAAACTGATTCTGATGTGCTGTCTGACTGGTCTGCCCTGCAGAAGAAAAGCCACCTTTTCACCACACAGTAAAACACCATATTTCAAAATCACATTCTTTATAGCAATCAAACAGAAATACCTTTTTTACTCTTTTCGGTCTTTAAACTCTGAGGGGGACAGGAGGACTAAAGCAATACATACTATACATATGTCATTACTATTACATTATCTGTCTGTCTACTATATAATATTCTGAATTTAGCTGTACAAATTAAAGTTTAGAGTCAGTGCAGAGTGGGGAGATGCAAGATTGTCCTTGAGCAATAAAATGACTGCAATCACAAGGTTCATCAAATAAACAAAAACTTATCATGGCAACGCCAACAAGAGTTTGCATTTTGAGAGCATTTTGTATTATGCTACCCACCAGTTTTTGCACCCGTCAGTGTCTTTAACATTCTTGCACAATAAAATTAAAATTCACTTCATAGTATTTTATTATTGTCAGGTCAAAAACCTCTGAAACACCATTTACACTACTGCCACTTCCTTCACTCTTGACTTATATCATACAGCTCCATGAAGAACGAGCATCTGATCCGCTCAGCAGTACAAACAGCATGCTGAAGCTTGTCCTTGGAACAAGAGGAGGTGCAGCCATATCAGATAAGTTGGGGGCATGATGAAAGCTTGGAACAAGGTTGACTTTTAGGACTGATTAACAATGAGCTTCCTCAGTTGCAACTGGAACAACATTCTGTTGGGTTGCCTTCATTAGTCAGTAAATATTCTCCTCTCACTGGAGGGTATTCATGATGGCCGTCAACTGAAACAAATGACTTCACTTCTTTAATGGTTTTTATGTTACTATGTTTCTATATGCCAAGGACAGGCAGCTATGTGCCATTGAGGACAGAGTTTCTCTAGGTTTTCATTCTAATGACCAAAGACATTTTAATCCTCTGCCTTATGCTACTTATGTGCCATTTCAGATGTTTTTATATGTAATGCCACTTCAATTCATTCTATGTCCACGAACAATGAAAAACTAATCTGTCCTACTGCCAGAAAGCTATAAAAAACAGACCATCAACCAATATCTAGTATAGAAAGCACTCAGAGTACAGACTTCCACCAAGCCTGAATGATCTCCCCAGTCATGTTACTTACACAGTAAACAATGCATAACATAGGTCTCAGAAAGCATATGTATATAAATCTAGCCAAAGTTTGGCTTTTGATTCTAAGGGAATGGCTATGAGGTCACCAATAGTGATATGTTTTTTTCCCCACTTGAAAGCATGAATATTGCATATTTATACCTAACAGGTCATGAGATACCCTTATTGGAAAAATGGAAGTTCGAAATTGTGCAGGGGGCACAAGATAAAACCAATATAGTCACCAGTGCAATCAAGCAGATGTCCAGAATGAATAGCGATCACACAACCTCCCCTCTCTGGCAGAAATAAAACCCAAACATACATAAATATTCAATACCTCAATTCCTCAAATTTAATTAGTGGACACTTGGGAGGCTAAGTGTGGAAAGAATAAGCAAGATATAATTAGACACAACACCCCTGATTACTTGATAGACATCAAATTTGTATACTATATTTATCTAATAACAATCTCACATCAAACCATGGGTCTCCAACAAGGATTAAACAAGCACAAAGCAAAGACTGCAGCCACTGTGGGCTCTTGTTATTCCCATTGCCAGCATTTCAATTCTGCCTGAAAGACCTATAAGACCTTGTTTTCGAGCAAACAATATCGTTAGGTCAGCAACTCTAACCCAGGGGTGGTGTATGTATGACATCAGTGAACCCTGGTTGGGGCACAAATACTTCAGCAAGACTCTGCAATTGGTACCTCTTCTTTGTAGCCCAGTGTTAGATGACAGTCACTAAAGACCAGCTTGTGCTGTTTGGCCATTATTGTAAACCTGAAACTGGGGAGAAATAGAAGCACTTTCTCTCCCCTGTGGAAATTTTCTCAGTGGGTATCTTATACAAGCAGTGCTCCCTCACCTGGGGCAAACACTCCTGTACATTATCACCCATTGAGTTGAATTCTGTTTGTTGAATTTCATTCTCAGTAACTGGACTGTCCTCCAAGCTTTTCCAACTGGGTCCAATACAGACCTGTGATACAACAGGTCAGGGTGATGGTGGGGTACCATATGTATGCTTTGTCAAGCAAGCTTATAAAATCAAGATCAATTGTGAATTTGTGCTCATGAATAATTGTCATTTCCCATTTAACTACAGTTTTTAATCACCCAATGATAAAACTAACCACATTATACCGCATCCTAACAGCAAGCGAGCGTCCGACTACCGCATCGCATTGCGTAACATCAGACGCTCTCCGTCTACAGAGAATCTGTTAAATATGCACTTCTGTTACGTCATGTAAACAAACCACGTACCTATCAGCTATGTGCTGCCATAGCAGCAGGTGATGCTGCCAACTCAGAAAGCAGGACCCCTCACAAAAATAAAGTAAGCAGGAGATGACCTAACATCAATGTTCAGTAGAAGTGTCAGCGCCACCTTGCACGGAGACAGGAAGACCTCTCAGCTTGAACAAATGAAGGCGAAAGCATAGAAGAATCCAAAATTTGGCAATGTTTTATTTAACTTCCTTCTCAACATTCTACTTTAAATCTGGAAAAAGATATATACTTTTCAAGTAATCACTGTAAAACACAAAGCTATCTAGACGTAAACAAAACCTGTGGCAAAAGGTTACCACTATTGATGTGCCCCTGAGCTGAACAATTAACCCCACACTGCTTCAGTCAGCTGACATTAAAAGACTCCCTCTACTGGGCAGCTCCTAGACGTCAATGTGTATAGTATGGAGGTCAACGGTGCTGCTGAAATAAAGCATGCATGCTTTGATAACAATCTCTGGATAATGTTAAAATATACCCACACCAGGTAGTCCAGTGCTACCAGAGCAGACCTTTTATTTATGATGCAGTAATTGTGAATTATCGGCTGACAGTGTGCCAGTCGACCAATGCATTAGCACCAATGACAGTCACATTCTTAGTGGGAAACAAATATCAGCCCCATGTGACCAAAGCTGTGTGAACCAAACAACTGGGCATCTGACGGATCAATGCCATTCTTAGAGCACCACACTCCAGCAGGACTAAAATAGCTTTAATGTGGCCAACAGATTACTTCCTCTGTGTGGGGGTGTGTGTGTGTGTGTGTGAAACATTAATTATGTAACAACCGGAGGTAGATGCATAATCAGGAACTCTAAAACCATGCAATAAATTATACGCAATAAAACAAGAATACAACCGCATAAGCATGCATTGTATGTGCACACAGCCACACACACACACACACACACACAAATTACAGTAGCTGCTGGCCCTAGCCTTGAAGATAAAGGGTATTTATGACATTGGCCAGAGTAATGGAAATGGATTTGTAATTTGTGATACATTAGGAGTGAAAAAATAATTAAATAAAACATTTCAAATCAGAGCTCTCAAGTAACCCCCTGTGTCAGTGCTATAACAACGTGTGACTTATATTTTAACAAACAGCAATATCAATATCCCCTAATCAATGACTATCACAAGCTACACTGAGTATGAGGACAGACAACCTCTTGTACTAAAACTCATTAACTGTATGGGGTTTCACTTCCTCATATCATCACTACCCACCAGAATTTAATACATTTCCATACCAATCATATGGTAAAAAAGAAGTTTAAAACATCAATTATATAATTAAAGTCCAACTGAAATAAATTGTACTTTTTGTCTGCTACAGCATACTTATCCTAAAAAAACCTAAAGAGAAAAGAAACTCATATTTTATATTTTTAGGTTTCATGATGTTGACCCCTAGTTTTGCATTCTGGTACCCGTCTATGTAGATAGATACCTTATTTTGATACAGCCAATCAAACCCTGCATAAAGCAGTCAGATCAGCGTTTTATCATAGGCAGAGCAGACGGTCACACTATCAGACAGCATCCTGTCACACAACACAAATGCCATAGTTTTACCAGCAACCCCATTAGCTACAACACGCTGGCTGGTCATGACTTGTAAGATACAGTCAAGGTACATTGGAAACTTCAAAACTTCAAATCCCAGACCTCCATGACATCATTCGCCACACTGCCAACATGGCCTTCACAAGCTGGTGGTGTCTGTGGTGGTCCCTAGTGACATTTATTAATCTTAGTCACTTAGTAGTTGTACTCCCCAGTTATACAGGATTGTTTAAACTGAAATATTTAAAATGAAAGCCCCCATTTGCAAAATGTTCAAATCAAGACAAAGCTGTGGCAGCTCAGAAGGCCTTGAATTAACAGCAATCATGTTATATTAAGTAAAGTTACAAAAACAATTAATTACATATAAGCTCCCACACAACTAAAATATGGGAGCAGTGTAACTATCATGCTATGCTCTATCATCAACCTCAGTACAAAACATGGTAAAACATCATCACCAAATCAACCTGCACCTACAAGAGCTGCTCAACTGGCACACACCTACATTATAAATTACTTTGTCTTCATGTTTTTGTCTGATACACACAGGCCATTCATTTACTTGCTGGTTTGTGAGTGATGCTACCAGTCTACATGCCTATTTACATTCCAAAGCTATCAGTTTTCTTTTATCAGTTCCCTTTTTCCAGGCTGCTGACAGTTGAGGCAGCAACATGTGTAAGAGTTGACATGGCTGACATCATGATATGCTGACAGAAAAATGAAAAGATGTTTAGATGTGGTCTGGATGGGAATCAGCAGTGCTTGTGTAGTCCTAGCCTAGCTTCTTGTCCCCACCTTTCCAAAAGGGATCTACTGGCAGTTCTTCCTTCACTTTAATGTTGGTAACATTTCCTCAAAATACAATTCAACCCTCTTTTACAAAATGCACATTACAAAATCTAAGTTGTATCAAAAGCATCAGACAGGCGAGTGAGAGAAAAAAATCTAAGACGAAGGACGGCATAATTTCTCACTAATGTTTTGTTTGAAATAAAATAGTTTTGGTCCCGTTTTTCCAAAATGGCCTATGATAAAGCACTAGAGAGAGAAAGGTAGACAAGATGGTTGATACCATGCATAGATATGCACATTGTGTGAAACGGGAACAAGTTATGTATTAAACTGATTGATTGGTTTAATGCAGACTTAGACCCGTAGATCAGATACCTTACGGCTAAAGATCTACTTTTTTTTGGCCACGTTACCAGTGCGGTGCGCTAGTGATGGTAGTTTCTGTTGGTTGGTCTGACTTTGAGTCGATCAAACATTTCAGTCCAGCGTGAGTATTGAATGGATTACCAATACATTTGGCACAGACTGTCTCTAAAAGGTCCATACTAACATGCTAAATGTTACATGAGATAAGATATAATGCTGAACATTCTAATGTTAGCATGTCATCACATTATGTCATTTGTGTATTGTGACTATAAAGTTTTAGTCTTTTGTTTTTTAGTTTTGCCGTCTTCTGTGAAATTTCTAAATTAACCTGAACTTTTACATTTCTCTTAGAGTCAAAAGGCAGCAATTTCTGGAGGGTATAAACTCTAGATTTTGTTTTTGTGTGTGTGGAGTACGGTTATGGATCCCTGTAAATGTGCGTGTGGATGTTAATTTGCAAACTCAGCAGAAAGAAACAAAAGAGGGGAAAAACAAAGGTAGAGATTGGCTTTAGGCAATGTTATAGTTATATGGCCAGTGATCTCCAGCTGCAGCACTGTGTGTCTCAGAGCTTCTGTGTATGCGAATTGTTTTCAGCACCATGCAGGGTCCAAATGTCCCTGCAAGAAGAACAAAACAGGAAAAAGGGTAAAAAAAATACACTTGTTTGTAATTGCTTTCCTATCATACTGTTTTAAGTCCAACAAATAAATATATTTCGGTTGGAAACAGCCTAATTGCTGTTTGCATGGATGGTCAAGTACACAGCATCTTCTGTCGTGTTTTCTGTAGAAATGTAAACTGCTTTGCAATAAGACTAAGTTATTTTTGCATATTATGAACAACAAAAGTTCATCAGAGGACATTTTACGACTATGAAACAAGTTACAACAGGACATTATTTCAGTAAAGTTTTGCTACTGCACTCTCTCTCTTGCTATCTATAGATAGCACTTGCTGATGTCAATGCCCTTCTGCTGACATTTTTTATTATACTTTTATCGTTTCATCTATCCATCCTCTACTCTGATGCCGTTTCATTCCCCATGCTGGCATGATGACTTAACAGTATGCAGTAGCTCAGAATAGAATACAAAATAATATAATTATTCATATGTGCACATCTATGCAAGCACTCCCATACACCCCCCCCCCCCAGTTGCTGCTGCTTTACTCTGAAAAAACACCAACTGTCTAGTCAGTGAACAGAAGTCAGAGTTGATATATACTGGACTTAAAGTCCCTTGCAAAATAACTAAGAACCACTGATGTGTTACATCTGGTGTGAATTCAGAGCAAGCTGCACTTGGCAGGAGACTGTAGTCCTAAAAAGGCCACCAGTGTTCAGAAATAATCTAGCATGATATCAGACTTCACACTGCCTGCTTACTTACTTTCTTTTGTATTTCACTTTAAACTGCTATTCCTCACTTCCTGTATACAAGAAAGTGTCTTCAGTGACCATACAGAATACTAGAAATGTATTTGAACAAATTGAGAAACTCCGCTCCATCTCAGTTAGATGAACGTCAGACTGATGCATTTTTACAAAAAAATAAAAATAAAAAAAGAATGAAAACGTGTCCAGTGGATGTCATCAAGGGTATTTTTGGTATGTCATCCAAATTTTATTTCCGCTGTTCAAAGCAATGGTCAAAATGTCAAACATCTCATATGAGGTTTGTGCAGGATTCAGGTAAGGTACTGAATACCCCAGTGACAAGCCCCCTGACAGCAGAGTGATTATTCCAATCACGCCCTGCCCGTAATCAATGACAGAAGGTCACACACACACACGCCTCCAACACGCACGTTCACGACAGATTGATACGCAACACATTCACACATACATCAAGACGGATTCATGCATACTGCCTCGCACAGTCACACGCATATACATTCTAATGCAACACAGATACAAAAGATGCAGGCATACACAAAGACTCACACACATTCTTGGATCAATGCATTAGGTCATAACCCCAGAGATGAACCATATGGAACATCAATAGGCTCATCAATCACACAATCACAGAAAATGGCAGGGTCACTCAGGGTGTGTGTGTGTGTGTGTGTGTGTCAGAGTGAGTTTATCCTTTGTGTATATTGCCACACCATGTCAGGTTGTATTTAAAGGTTATGAATAAATTTCCTAGATCAACCGTATGTATGGGTTGGTCCCACTGAAATTGTGTGTCATTTTGGTGTCTGTGTGTGTATGATTGTGCGTCTGTGCTCAGATCTATAGCCACTGATTACAGGAAGTGGCAGTGTGTGTGTGTGCGTGCGCATGTGTCTCCCTCTGTGAGAGGCTTATTTGCTCATATTTAAAGGTTATGAATAGGTGTCAGATAGTGACTGTGTGTCTAAGCTAGTGTTTTTGCATGCATCTGGGGCCGCTATCGGTGTGTGTGTGTGTGTGTGTGTGTGTGTGTGTGTGTGTCAGATATGGCCAACTTCCCAACTAAACATCAGAGCTGTAAACTTTTATTTTACACATAATTTATTTTCTATTATAGAACTTTCTGCCCTAATTCCAAGCATTGACTTGGGTTCGGTCCAATCACAAACAAGAAGTGTTGTCCCTCCCTTTCTGAAATCTGAAATGTCGTTGTGTTTTGTGAAATGTTGCGTTTTGTCCTTCAGGGCCACCGTATAAAAGATTTAGAAGAGACATTTTCTCACTTAAGTCTGGTAATATCAAGTAATGTAGCTAGCAGTTTTCATGGGGAATTCGGTACTACAGTAAGTAGTATCAGTTAATTATCCACAGTTAGACATTGTGTCTGAAAAAAAAAAAAAAAAAACATGTTGCTGTTGAATTTTTAAATTTAAAATGTTTCAGTGCCATGATCACCATATACAGAATTCCATTCACCTGTAATGTACTGGGGTGGTGGCAGAAATCTCAGAAAGGGATTTCTTCAAACCTGGAAAATTTGATCTAAACTATATGCATCGCTAGATACAGGTAAGTGAGACAAATATATATGTTCTTTTTAATATGGGCAAACCTTACCTTTCAAGGCATGTTTCTGCAGAATTTCTCCTATTATATATTTAACTTTAGTTTATTTCAGCCTTTTAGAGATTAACAGTCAAAACTGCAATTGTATGATGCCAAAAAGACAGAATATTTAAAAGCTTTTGCATCTCTTAACTCTTTTGTCATACATTTTTAATTAAAGTTTATAAACTCTTCTACTGTAGAGAAATTTGATGTGCGCTTCTTATTAGGAACACTGCCTGTCCTGGACTGCTCAGGCACAATTGAACCTCTAATGAAAGCAGTATGTTTTAATGAGCCTGATCTCATTTACACATTATAGTAATGTCATTTTACCAAACAAACTAATTATAACTAACTAACTAAAAAAATAAATAAGTTTTTTATTTTGCAAACTTGCTATTTTCTCTGTCACTGTCCATCTGGCCTCATCTGGGTCTCTTGAGATGTCACATGTTGGATGCAGGCAGCGTCACACACACTCAACCACATGAACAAATGGGCGCAAACTCACAAGCACACATTGTATGTAGCCACATAAACACACACAGAGAGGCAATTCATAGTCTGAAGGGGACAACCTATGTGGTATCTATTTCTTCATTTCTGTCTGTCCTGTCCTCCTCTTCTTAATGTCTCAATTACTTTTTTTCCCCTTTTCTCTTGCTTTATATCACAGAAACATCTGACAAAAGCTCACATACAGCCTCGATGTGACACGCATTCACACGCTTCATCGATATACCCTCCAAACACACACACGCACTCTGATCATCCATTTCCCATAGTGTGTTGCCAAGGTAACTAAGTACTCTTCAAATGATGAGTTGTCTGGTAATACCACATCCTGGGGCAAATTCATTGCATGTTTGTGTATGTGTGTGTTTGTGTCCCGATTATGAGCACAGGTGCATCCTAGGAATATGTGCACACTCCCCTCTCCTCTGCTCCTCACTCAACTGATGGCCCCTCCAGTGCCCCCTCTGTCAAAGCGCTGATGACACCAAACTGGCATCGATGCGAGATGGGTCGGCTGGCTGTCATCGTCGAGTGCAGACAAACAAATTGGGGCTTAATGTGCAGAAAACAATAGAGATTCAGGTCACACTTTCACAGACACTCGCCTACTCATCCCCTCCTGGATTTTATAGGCAGCAGGGTGGCTCAGTTATTAGAGAGACATCACTCAAACAGGGAGACCTGTTTTTCAGCCCAGTGCTCTGACCTGAATGGAGGTGAGGGGCAGAGGTACCGTATGCTGATCAATAAAGCGTCACATTATTATAAAATAATAGGCACAGCAGTGAGCATGGGAGAGTTGTTAAAGTTGCAGAGGATCATTATCTCCAGCACTCCAAAAATTCTGCCCACCATCCACCAACAAAAAAGCGAGGTGAGGTTTTTTTTTTGTCACAGCTGAAAACACTACATGTGTTATAACTATTATTTATCCGAGTCTACAGATCTGTTTTTACAAGCATCAGCACAATGTCCATCACTGTCTGGTTTACTCGTGTCTTCTACTAACCCTCAGAAATATCTGCAGTGTTGTCTGTCCTGCTGAGAGGGTCAGTAGCTGTTTGCTTCGCTCTATCAAAGACCTCCAAAGTGTAAGAAAAGTGTAGCAGAGATTCCCATGACCCTTTTCACCCAGCCAAAGACCTGCTTGAGACAGCACACTTTGGCAGAAGGTACTCATTCTTCACCACTTCTACCAGAAAAGCTTTTCCCTAAGAACAAACTCCCTCCTTAAAAGCTTCTTAAGACCCCATCTCAGCCTTTTCTCATATGCAAGCCTGTCTCCAAAATCATTAAATCGGCTGATTCTGTTAGTGGTTACAACTTAATTGGCAAAGCAAGCATATTTTTACATTGTGTAGGTCTTTTCTCTTCAGCTCATTAAGGAACCATTTCTACCATGTAGGAGTCCTAGATACAAATCTTAGTGGTCCAATTCCCACTGTAGCATGGGTCGCTTCACTGATTATTGATTCTCTGTCTGCAGTATCCACACAAAACAGACAATCTGAATCTGTTCTGGGACCAAAGACATTTGTTTTTTGTGTGGGCAGACGATACATCTGGGCACTTCGTGCTCAAGAAGCAAAGCTAACAGACTGGACTCCTTTCCTGTTGGCTTCTCGGTCACATGAGCCAGAGCACCACTTGCCCACACCGGGACCTGCTGACTGGTCCATCAGTCAGTGATGCCTCCAAGGTCACAGACCTTATAATAATGATTCCACTGCTTGTGTTACGAGATTTTATACCAGACTAGGACCAAATATACAGTATGGTACACATTGTCAATATAGTTTTGATAATAATCTGTGTATTTGAGTGATTTCTGAACAACTCAACAGTTGTGGAAAGTAGCTAAGCAGATTTACTCAAGTTCTCCACTTAGGTGCAGTTACAAGGTACTTGTACTTTACCTGAGTATTTCCATTTGGTGTTACTTTATACTGCTAATCCACTACATTTCACAGGCATGTATGATATTTACTCCTCTAAATCTACTGGACAGCTGTAGTTAGTAGGTACAGAGATGCAAGCTTAACACAAAAAATATGACCACCTTATAAATCATGACATTAAAATACTGCTTATTGCATCAGTAATAATAATTCAATAATATGAGCGCAATATGAGATCATCTTTAAGGGGATGCCCTGCATAATGAGTACTTTTACTTCTGATACTTAAGTACATTTTCCTGCTAATACTTCTGCACTTTTGCTTTAGTAAAAGTTTTGAATGTGGTACCCTTTCCACCACTGCAAACCCATACAGTCTGGTACTGATATATCCTTTATAGAGCTCAACACATTTATGACTTGGTTGTGGAGTATGTCATTTGAATTGCTCAGAGACCATTTTAAAGCATCCCATAGCCAAACTTACCATCTTCAACATATTGTGACTTTTTACTGTGATTTTCAATTAGTTCTTTGTCATCTTTGTTACTCATCACAGCTTCATGATACCAAAACAACTTTAACACATTATAAATGCAGTATTAGGTCATTCAATCATAAGGCCATCAGGTTTGAAGACCACTGAGGCCCTTTACTGGGAAAAGGGAAATTCTTTCTTCTCAAGTTTTGTTGTTTTATGACTCAACACGAAGTCATCCCATTAAGATGAACTGCTGCAATATATGTTAAAGAAATATGGGTGTCATTGTTGTGTATTCAGTGTGTGTGCGTTCTCATTTTGCAGCATCATGCTGCTGTGTGAGCGATAATTTAAACAGCTAGATTTTACACTCAGGCTAAATTGTCCCTCCAAGACACACACACACACACATACACTGAAGGTAATATATTGAGTAATCACATTTATTTAAAGGCCATTTGGCTGAGAAGTGTAACGATCCACTTTACACACAGGACAACAAAGGAAACAGGCAGTGAGGGTTTGTGAGAGCTCACAGTCATTAAGCAATTATAAGCAATTCCTGATACAACCCCTATGCAGAAAGGTGATTCTGTAAGTAACAGTGCAGCAACAAACAGTACAGACACAACAAACAACAGCAACCAAGTGTATGTGTGTGTGTGAGTATGATAAGTGTGGTGTTCTGGAAAAGAAGGAATAAGAGCCTACCCAGCATCCTGGGCTATTTGTGCTGTGGTTACAGGGAGAAAATTGCAGAGCATTCTGCAAATAATAATGGCGATCAAAGTTATTCAATGGAACAGACCAGCAGGGACTGACTCAATGTGTCGAGATGAGGTAGGAAATGAGCATCACGCCAGCAGCAAAGAACGTTGTAGAGAAGAAAATAAGGGTGGAGCATTACAGAGATGGACTGAGGTTGAATATAGAGCCAAGCTGGGAAGAAAGCAGCTTACCCACCTGTCTACCTATCCCTCTAGTTATCTGCAGTCTTCTTCTATATTCAGTCTCTCTCTTTCTTTCCATCTTCCTCTTCTCACCTTCTGTCTTTCACCGGTTGTCTCTTTATCTCTCTGGAACTGCTTCACTGACATTCAAATGTGTACTGCCATAAACTGCCCTAGAAAATAAATAAATAATTAAATATATATATAAATAAACACACACATTCACACATCCAGGAAGCACATGCTCTAGGACAGCCTAAAAGCTGCAGTGGCACACAAGGTACACCTACACATAAGGGCCGTTTTTCTCAATAACTCACTCAAAGAGCAACCCCCCACCCACACACACACAGAAACACCCTGACACGCATATACAGGTATTCACAGTTTGAGTTAACTGCAGGTGGGACTAATTGTCTCAGCATGGGTACACTTCTCTTGTTCATCCTCGTTTTTTTCCCCCTCCTCTCTTCAGCTCCTCTCCTTTCCTCTCTTCCTCTTCACGCTTCACCTGTCCTGAACTCCTCCTGTCCTTTCTTTTTCTTTGCTCCTCCCTCTAATCTGTTCTTTTCACTTGCTATTCTTACTTCTGTTCTCCTCTATCCTTTTCATCCTAGACAGTCCATCTACAGCCTGGCCTGGCCGAGGACACACATATACGCCACAGACTAGGCTGGCACATGGTAGACAGCAAACTCGATGGTCATTCATCTTTAATGAGAGATTATGCTTAAATTGGACACTGCTGAGTCTGACTGCAAAGCAGCAGGAGCTGAAACAGTGGTTGGTTTTAACAATTTCAACCACCCTGTGCAACAGATTGCCAAACCAGATGTTGAGTAACAAAAAACTTTTCAAACTTATTTGGTAGATTGGATGGTCAGTGTTCTTTTCTCTGGTTTATCCAATGCTCATATTGCAAATCTTCTCCCCACATAATGCTGCTCGCATAATTTTAAATCAACAAAGAAAACTGACTACATAATATCTATCTTCTCCTCCTGACATTAGCTCTTAAATAACAGCAGATGTAAGTTAAGTCACACACAAATTTGTTTAAAAAGTTGTGAGAAATTAAGTGTCAAATAGCCTTAATATTTTAAAATTACCCTTATTTTTTATTTTATACATTTAATTATTTATTTTATAATAAACGTTCTTCGTGTAGCAGTTTTCCAGTAAGTTTTAATGCTTTTAAATACAAACATCAACGGGAGAGTCGCAGGTAGTTTATTTTTGAATTTGGAAAATGATCAAGAAAAAAAATGATGCAAGACCACAATAGGATTATGTCTTATGATAGACCAAAGACAATTACAACATCAGGTAAAAAATGGGTACTTTTATCATTTGTTAATGGCAGACGTGTCATTTCAGTTGTACTGTATGTACAGTGTATTTGGATGAGGTTAGAAGTCAAAACCTTTCACGAGAGATGTCAGAAATATTATCTTCTTTGGCGACAAAACAAAACAGCCCTCAGGATATTCTTAAAGTAAAAAGAAAGCTCTCATGCGCCATTTCCAGTCTTATTTAAATGGATTTCAACCTCTACAACAGGTGACCACAGATGAAGTAACATCCACACCTGACCTCTTGCTGCAGGGACACATTAACGCAAAGTATTTTTGTTTTCCCTTTTCAGGCTATTTTTACTTCATTAATTATTCGAGAGAGCCTAAAGGCAGCACATTTGAATTATTTCCATGTGATGTATGATCATCAGCATAAATGTGAATATTTGAAAAACATGTATGCTAAACGAAAAAAAAAAAATCTGGGTTATTCATTTGTCTAAAGGTGTCTATAGGGTGTTTCAAACTAAGAGTGTATGTTGGCGGACTGGAGGGCAGCAGAGCCTCAGCGGGCAACAAAACAATAATCTCCTCTGTGATACGGTCAGTGTTGTAATTAAAGACCTCTGACACCTCACACAGCAGCATCAGGGGTGAGTACTGATCAGCTGACTGAAGCAGCAGCAACAGAGAAGTCTCATCATTTACATACTGACATGCAATTACATTAGAGGCAGTGAATTCTGAGTCACACCTTAATATTAGTTAGATATATTGCTCCATCGGTCCTGCTTCTGTATTCATCTCACTACACTTCCTAAACACTTAAAAACAATCCAACTCATTCTGGGCTACTTTCTCCTACAAATCAAACATCAGGCGGAGAGAAGCTCAAACAGATTGCAATTGTACATTTAAAAAGGATTTTCCATTGAGTTCTCTCAAATGTTAAACCGCGCCTATTGATTTGCAGCTTGCGAGAAAATACTTAAAATTGCCATCTGCTTCATTGTACTTGAAGTGTCTGGGGGTTCTCTTTCACTTCTGTGTACACTGCTGGAAAAGCGCTACAAATCCGAGTGGATTTCACTCTAAAAAATGTGATTAATGAAACACTATGGGGGGGATATCTATCTATCTATCTATCTATCTATCTATCTATCTATATATAGAGAGAGAGAGAGAGAGAGAGAGAATTTTTGTTTGGCAATTTATGAATGAGTTTATTGCTAAAGTCCAACTCTGCTTACTCAGTAACCTCTCACTGTTAGAAATCTTCCCCACATGCCTCTGTTTGAAAAACACAGCAGAAGCTGACTGCGTTGTTGGCTCCAGCAGTGATGGATGGCGGTCCATTTTTGGTGGAAAAAGAGGAAATGAAACATGACACACATTAAAAAAATCTGAGGAAACAGATGTGATATAAGATAAACGTATTCATAACTTTGCTAGTAGGCAACTCTGCAACTCTTGTCACTTCAAGTAATAAAGACATTTTAATTGTTTGCTTTAGACTATTTTGTTTTGATTACAGTTAATATTATCACTATTAGTAGTAGAAGACTGAACAAGTCCTCAAAAAGCATATAAGATCATTTGCGCTTTGACATTTTTTTGACATAATGTGACTTTGTGGTGTTTGATATTGTTGGCCAGTTATGGATTGGCCACTGCCATTAATCCTTGTGTATTTGAACTCTAACATTGTCATATTTGTATTTTTAGCTTGTTTTTTCATGTGTGTAAATTAATTGTTGATACTTGTGTTCGCAAACTCTCTTGCCTCAAATGTCACCTGGAGGGACAAATAAAGTATTATGAATTATACATATTCAACATATCAGCGTTCCAGTGGGTTTTAAAAGGCTTTTATACTGAAGGATGGAAGAATTTTGCAACCTGACAATCCACGACACGTAAAATATGTACCCGTATTCTACTATACTATATTCGTGGTGAAATCATGGTCTTATGGTGTATTTTTAGTTTGTGGTCAAATGTAAACATTAAGGTAAGAAAAGCAAATGAGAGAGATCTCCTTTTATTGTGTCTTTTTTCACTCGCTACACAAGCTCTTTCCACATATTCAAATTGGACACTGTGTTTCGGAGACAGAATGTATTATTATCACTGGCTAAATTATCAGGAAATGAATGTGTAAAAAAAGAGAGGAAAAAGGAAACAGAAGGACAGAAAAATAAATAGAGGGGAGGGATAAAGAAATGAGAAGGCGAACAAGAGAGATTGTAAGGTGGGGGGGGAGCCCTTGAATGATGGGATGACAGTGAGTGATAAAGTTTTAGAAGATGAGGGAAGAAGACAGACAGGGAGAGAAAGGCCTCCACCTTTCTACCTCTGTTGTCATCTTGTCCTCACCATTCATTTCACTCTGTTCCCTTTTTCTCCGCCTCTCCCCTCATCTGTCACTCACCCTATCTCCACCTTGCTCCTTCCTAATGCTCTCCCCCCCTTAACTCCTCAAGGATCATTATCATTCCCTGCTTTCTCTTGCCGCTTCATTTATTCACTCTTTAACTCCCTCACATGCTTTTGGTCCCCATTTCTCTTGCCCTGCCTCATTCGCCATGTCTCATCTCATTCACTCAATCTCTCTTCCCCTTGCTGTTCACTTCAGTCATCAGTTCTATGCTTTATCTCCCTCACTTGTTTAACATGCCTTTATTTCATGGCGGGGGCTTTCATTCATTTTCCTTACAATTCATGTGCCTCCCTCTCTGTCATGCTAGCTATTCCAGAATTTATGTTCCCCCTTTGTCTTTCTCATCTCACCTCTTCATTTTCTGGACTTTCTTTGCTTTTCAGGGTTTTTTTTTTTTTTTTGCTTAATTACTCAAGCACTCCATTTTAAGCACTCATTCCCTCCACAATTGATGTCCCCCCTAAGTTTTACCTCACCTTACAATTCCTCTCCCAACACTCCTAGCGCATTTTATCCATCCAGCTTTTTTCATTAACTTAAGAATTTTAATATTTTATCACGCAACGTCCATCCTCTCAGTCACAATCTAATCATTTAAGCTTCTTTTAGACCTGTTTATAATAATCCTCTCTCTCCTGGTCTCACTTTAATACTCTTTTCTGCCTCTTAAGTGTTCACAATCCACTACAATAAAAGCTCTTTCACACAATACTACTATCATATGTGCACTTACGCCATGAATGACCCCCGACCCCTGTGTTTTGTGAAATGATAAATAAATAATTGTTACAAATGGCTTAAAAATCTACTTCTTACAGAGGCTGGGATCCGCCTCTTGACATGAGTCGACATCACTTCCTCCATGTTTGGCCACACAAACACAGAGCAACAAGAAAAACACACCACCAAGCAGTAAAATTGTAAGGATCTTTGTGGAGCTAAAACAGTCGATTAATAGATTAGTCAATTAAAAGATAATTCATTCGGCTACCATTTTGAGAATCAATTAATCGTTTTAGTTTTATCAAGCAAAAATTGCAAATATTTGCTACTTTCTAAGTACTCAAATTTGAAGATTAGCTGCTTTTGTGCCTCTTACATTATTTTAGAAGTGAATATGTTTGAGTTTTGGACTGCTGATCAAACAAAAGACGGTATGTGATGGATATTTTTCACTATTTCATATACTAATCAATTAGTCAAGAACATAATGTTAAATCTGTAATTAAAGTTATTGTCACAATAGTTGCAGCCCTGGATCACTGCCCACAAGAAGTGTCCCTGTAAAGGCATCTAAAGCATTAGCAATTTGCAGTGTTACTGGTCAAATTTGTCTGGCTTTCACATTCATTAAAGTGTCTGTACTAACATGTGCTTTGTTGTTTTTAATACACAATCTGTAATTGTTGCACAGCTATCTTGGGTACAATTGAAATTGAATCTGCCATTTTAATAATATAATGAAAGAATGCATTCAACTCAGGTGCTACAGAAAGTATAATAGTATAACGTTTGTAGAATATTGAAATAGGCTCAGTCTAGGACACCCTAACCCTAAAGGCAGACTGTGTGTGAGTTATAAAGCACACAAAGTTACACAAAACATAAAATAACAAAAAGCGACTTGAAGTTATTGTGCCTTTTCTCATGTCCAGATCCAAGGACGGTAGGGGCATTTGTATTTGATGTAAATGAAATGAAAAATGAAGACCACATAAATAATAGAAACTACCTCAAGGCACCATACAACGATTCCACTTTGATTTGGTTGCTATGGCAATACGTCATTCAGTGTTCAAGGTAACAGAGAAATCCAAATGCCAGAAACTGTATGTTTGAACCAGATGAGCTTTTTAACAACCTGAACCAGAAAACACTACAAAGCAGCCTCACACTGTTCATCAACCCAACAAGAAACCAAGTGGTTTTGGCTAATGGCTGATGGTGTGGCCTACAAATCCACCTGCACCAAATCTTTTGAACGCAACGCTGTTAACAACACATTTCACGCTTTAATTTAGCAATGCCAACAGGCTGTTAAATGTCAGATATTCGCCAAAAACAGTTAAAGTTAACAGCAAAATACGTGTAGGCAACAGCAGTACTGCCAATGTATTATTAAATGGGAAAACTCACCTGTCGCTGCTGTCAGAGAAGTCGCCCTGTCCTGCATGGTGTAAATGTTGTTTAGTAGCCCAGTTTGTTTTGTATCCAGTTCTGGGTCAACTTTGAGCTGCCTGAAAATATCCTTCATCTTTCCAACTTGGAAAAGGCTCCTTTGAATGTTTCTGGTGAAAAATTGACGCTAAAGCACACGTTTTTCCTGCAATAGTCTTTGTATTGTTCAGCACCACACAGAGGCAGACATTCTCTCAAGGCCGGCCTGCTTTAGCTAATTAGACTAATGACCTGTCAATCACTCAGCAAATGTGACGCTGCTGACCATACAGCTGTGTAGTGTACCAACTGTTTGCAAATAAAGAATATAAAAGTAAAAAAAAATAAAGAGAAGTAAAGTAATAAAAGTAAACAGAGTAAAAAGCAAATCTGTTATTTGTGATTTTATTTATTTTGCATCAGGCTGAGCAACGCCCCTTAGCTGTGATATAATAATAATTATATCACTGAATTATAATTAGTTATGCAGTAATGTGTGAGCATCACTAATGTTGCAGCAGGTAAAGGTGGGGCTCATTTCTAACTATAACTATACTGCTGGGTAGCTTAATCTATAATACACCAGAATTTATTAGTTGATTATATTTTGTATCAATCATCTGACTATGTAAAGAAAATAGTAACTAAAACTGACAAATAAATGTAGTGGTGTGAAATGAACAATATTTGCCTCATAAATGTAATGAGAGTAGAAATATAAAGTAGTATAAAATGGAAATACACAAGTAAAGTACATGTACCTCAAAATTGTACTTAACTACAGTACTAATGCCCCTAGTCTGGGTGCAGATTCACTCTGTATTTTGGAGAAACATGGTGAAAGTGGGGTGTGTGTGTGTGTGTGTGTGTGTGTGTGTGTGTGTGTGTGTATGCATGTGTGTGTCTGTGCTTGTGTTTGTGTATATAGGGGCTTTATTTAGGCCCTTGATACTGTGTACTGTATGTGCATAATACATGCAAGTATACCCCGTGTAGCAGAGTGTGAGTCAGGTTCTGGCAGCAAAATGAAAGTGGATCCCTTTGTAACCATTGTGGATATTCAGTTTCTCTAAATTCTGTACCATATTACAGAATCATATTGGTGGTAAGTGGGTACCAGTCCTCAGCAGAGTCAACAGAGTCAGTGAATATGTGATAATAAGACACATTACAGCTGTACACACAGAGATTTTTTAAAGAAAACAAAAGTATTATTTCCTGTGGCTGAAATGTGATGACATGTGAAAGTGAAAAGTGAGAATTTTAATTTGAAAGGGGAAGGAAATTGAGTTAATGTTAGCCACAGCAATACTAGACTGTGTCTGAACTGTAGCCCTCCTTCAACTTGATATATTTCCAGTATTGTAACCCCTATTCATTCCCGGCAGTCAACTCTACTTTTGTGAGTAGAAGGAACCTGCATCTGAAGAGACACTTGTTGCACAAATGTTTTTTTAAAAATGCACAAATGCAGTGACTTTTAACTTTGACAGAAAAGCAATACTGGAGGCTGGTAAGGAAGCAAGTGGTGTTATCGGTTACACATACATATATACACACAAAGACCAATACTGACTCAATACTTTAATGGGAATTTACAAATGAAATGCAAAATGACTGCTTATGAATAAAACCTGACAACCTTTCAATTAGGAGCTGCTACCCTTCAAAAATATATGTCCATGTGCGTAAAATTAAAACCCTAAAAAAGAAAAAAAAATCAATAAAAATGTGACATTTCACAGCTAGGTCTCTCATCCCTGAGGTCATTTCTGGGGAGTATGAAAGAGAGATGGGGAAAGGAGAGACACAGAGAGGAGAAAGAGGCGTAGGAGATACAGTACAGGGGAAATGTCAAGAGTTTGACCTGAAGGTATACTGAATAATGGATGGATGAAGTAGAGGGTGGGGAGGAGAGGAGAGGTGGGAGCCGCCATCACCTCATTTTCTATCTGGTTTTCTTTGTCTGTATAAACTTTGTCTTATTTTACTCCTTTTTCTTACTTCTTCTTCTTCTAAAATGATCTAGTTAAGGCACTCTGATTACTGACATAATTACATTTTTGGTGCATATAATCAGAGTAAGATCACAATCATAGAAAACAGATGGTAAAATATGTATATTTTTCTCAGTCATAAAGAAGTGGAAGCTCTTCAGCTTTCTGAAACAGTCAAAGGTCAGTATACTTTGACCCATGTGTTGTATTTAAGCAAATCACATGCTGCAGTGCACTGGAGTGAGGAGAACTATACCAATTATGAAATCAATCCATCCTAACTGAGTTGTTGGAGAAATTGTGCTACTTTGACCCATGTAAACACTGTAATCGAACTGTTGCCTGAAGCTGATAACTCTATAGTAATCCGGGCATTGCTTAACGTACTCAATTAGTGCAACACAAGAATAAGCTTAAACTCCTGAACTGCTAAGATTACAAGCAGGCAACATTGAAAACGCAAAGGTCAGGGCAGCAATGCTCTAACAGGAAATGAGAGAGACAGGGGGTTCTGGCAGCATTGGTAGAGTTTTAAGACCGTTTTTGTGCTTTTTCAGGTGACCCAGGGTAAGACTGAGGGAGTTAATAAAGGGAAGTCAAAATTATTTTGCAGCTATTGGGAGTAGTTGAAGATTGTATCTCACCCAGTAGAGATGTCCAAGGACTCAGTGGAGGATTCATCGTAATATACAGATGACTGTAGGTTGTTCCTGATCCCAATTCAATTTACTTTATTCCACTAGTAAACAACGCTGATTATAAATACTGCTTCCAGGGGAATCCTGGGTACATATATTAAAAACAAACAATATATCAACAAGACAATTAAAACACACCAAAGAGTTGGGACAGTCTGTGGACCAAGTGTAGTGGTGTCCAGTTTCTATCTGAAAGCCTATCCAGTTGTTTCTAGATAGTGGCACCACAATACTGCAGGCTGCTCTGAGCCTACTTGAGCCTATTACAGAACATCCTACACATACAAGGCCAGGACACAATGTTGTATCATATAAGGTAATGGTACAACATTTAGATGATTAACACTAATATTAACTGTAGGAAAGCCTAAAAACACTTCTGCTGTACAGACTTTTTTTCTAACTTTTTGCTTGTGAATTACTAGATACTTGACTTTTCCCTCTTCTCTCACATTGTGACAAGAAAAAAAAATACTTATTGGTTGAACTGGTCACAACCTGTTGACATACATTTTTGAGGGGGCCAGACATAGCAACTTAGTTTTTAGAGGTCTGAAGTCAAAAAGTTTGGAAACACTGATCTAAGATAATGTAATACAGTTACCCTGCATCACATAAGCTTAAAATGTTGTGTTTGCTGTTGTTTCCTCGTCCAGATTTGACTCTTCTCATGCAGTGGAGATTGATACAGCTCTATAGGTAGTCTTTGATACAACAGTTAGATCTTTTTAAACAAAGCATGATAGCAATGGTGGGGGCGGAAGAGAATTGGTGCTACCTGTCAGGGGAACTTCAGGGGGAATTCATGCCAAGTTGATTTTAAACAAGATACTTCTAAACTTCTTCTCAAGTAGGATTTTACTCAAGCTTCTGTTTCAGTGCAGTATTGCTGGTGCATGGGGCTGGACCATGGCCTGGAGGTGGCTGACCCCTTCACACCCTTATTCATAAACACCATCCCTCTGTAAGCTTCTCCAAGCTGTTACCCCAGGAGGGGAATATATTATTGAAAATTTGCAATGAAAATGGATCTTTAGTTATCAATAAGTAGATATTCAATATCCTAGAGGAACTTAGTATTTCCAAGCTTCATATTCTTCACTTATTAAGCTTGAATATATTTAAAGTCCTTGCTGTATTAGTGGTTGTTGATGTGAAATGTCAGTAGCCTAAAGCCAAGTTAAGATGTGTACATAGTATTAGAATCACCATGGATGAAATCGGTGAGTCATGAAGATGAATTGCTATCGGCTGTGATTTTTTTAAACTTGCAAATGTTTTCTGTCAGTGCAGATTAAAGATTAAATCACCCAATAAGTCGGTCATTACAGCATCTTGTAGGGATCTCACAGCAGTGTGGAATAAACACACACTCCGCTGGCGTTCTTCTTATTCATGAGGAGAAACACAAACTGGAGGAGACGCTTGTCTCCGACTTCTTCTTTGGTTTTGGTTGTAATTGACAGGTGAAATTCTTACGTGTAGTTGTAAAGGCAAACCATGAAAACCACAATGTAAAAATTCAGGGCATTAAATGGTAAAAGTTTTATTGAGGCCAAATCCTCATTCATAAACACAAAATTAGGTTTCATCTTTACAGAAACTTACTGTTAAACTGGTAAAAAATTACTATATGCTGTATAAAGATGCTTATTCATGTTTCATTTATAATTTGTAAGATACTTTCTCATTTCTATATTTCATCATGCTGTACTTTAGTCTTAGTGTGCTACTTGCTTTATTAATGATATATGAAATGTTTTCAGGCACCTTAATGTTTCTTTAGCTCATATTTCTGTAGATCTACGACCTCAGCACTGATTAACTGCTGCCTTTGCATAGTTGTTAAAAGCTGGTTGCTTAGAATTATGGTGATACAACATTGCAGTTGGTGCTTTGTGTATGTAAGCTGATTTTGTTAAATGGTTAAAATTTAAATGTGAAGAAAGTTGGAAAAAGTTTTCCTATTTTGTTTATTTTTCATATTCTTTTTTGTTTTTCAAAATAAAATCCTTCATGTTGACTTCTTCGACTTGATTTGAACCAATTCTTCCCTGTAAAAGAGGCAGTATGACCACAGACAGTGCGCCAAACACTCCACAAAACACATGTTTTCACCAATGCATGACTCGTGTTTATAGCACTGTTTGGGCTAGTCACTTCAATTCTGAGGATGCGAGAATGCAGCGGTGGGACACATCAGTCTCCCAAATTTGATCAAATTCCAATCGTTGGTGAGACATTGCACGATTAGCAGACCGATGATTGGACAGGCAGAGCCTGTGGGAGACAATAAAGCAGAAAGGAACAGAAGTATTGACACTGCGTGAGCTTACATCAGAGCTCGGAGTGCACCGAGCACAATAGTTAATGTGAAGATGATGGCTTTAACAGGGAGGATCTGTTTGAGGAAAAGCATCACAGCCCCAACACCTCCCTCACAAACAAAGTAGCAAATAAACAATAAAGTAAAAATAATAAAGAAAAAATTGTATTTACCGAGCACTTACAGGCTGGAAAATGTTGTGCTCAGATTGGTTTTGAGTCTCCTTCCTGGTTAATTCTGTTTCTGTTGACAGTTGAAGAGAAGGAAATGTTATTAATGTTTAAACTGCACATACACACAACGCAGATAGACACTCTCCCACACACATCCAGAACCCTATTAAAGTTTAATATACAATGCAGAATCATAAGCAGAAACTGTACAGTCTGAAAATCAGAATAAAATTGAGAGGAAAAGAGTCTGAGTGCAACAAGCATAACGTTGAACTAGTTAAACTAGTAAAGACAGATTTTTAAAAAATGACCAGAAATAGAATATTTTTATTGTCAGTTGTTCTCTGCTTGTCCTCTCGTGTGCTCTGGAGAGAATTAAAATGCATTTTATTAGAAAAGTGGGGGGATGGTTATACAGTGGAGGAGAGGTGGGTTGCAGGTGTGGAAACTGAGCAAAAGCTTATCTGAGTTTTCTGCAGAAATAGAAATAGTCTTTTGAAGACACACACACACACACACACACACACACACACACACAGGCGCATACCATTATCAGTGTTATTGTGAGATGTTATTAATGGAAATATTATTAAAGAACTCCCAAGCCCTAATGTGAAGGACGGGGCAAGGAAAAGCTGAGAGTTTCTGACACAATGTGTGGGTGATTGTGTGCATTTGAATGCGTGTGTAAGTATATACAGTATATATATATATATATATATATATATATATGCATGTGTTGCATGAGGCTGTGCAAGTCTACTTCTGCAGCAAAACACAGCGTATTGGCATACTGTATGAGTGCATGCATGCACAACCATTTTTGTGCATATGTGTGTGTGTGTATGTGTGTGTGTGTGAGCACTGACATCTGTGTGTATTATTCTGATAAAGCCTACTCTGTTCATGGATGTCTGATATCGAAGAAAATGGAGGAGAAGAGAAGAAGATACATTCACTGTCTTTTGTACAAAACACAGAGACATGTCTGTCAAAAAATATTGCTAAAGTCCTTGCATGTTTTTAACTGTTACCAGCTTACCATACCACTTGCCAACCATATATTTGATACAGTGATAAGTCTGGTGATGTTCTATATTTTCCATAAAAACATGGCGTATTCCTGGCCGGGGTGGTTGTTCCTTCATAACGATGAACATGAATGCTGTCGTTTTATTTTGAGTCAGTCCCACATACACTGTCCGGCTGCCATAAATACTCACTAGCACATCAAATCTGCAGCTGAAAACAGTCCCCAACAAATGCCCTATTTACTCATGTTTGAGTAATGTTTGCTAAAAAGTGCCACGGTGTTTTAGGAAATTTTCTAGAAATGAATCTATATATTTGTGACTTGTTTTAAAAGATGTATGTCTTCAGTAGGTACTAATGGTTTGGAGAGTCCCACATACAGGCTGGGGAAGTCAGAAAGTATAGAGTATAGAGTAAGCATATATTGTATATTGTTCCTTTTTCTTCTCGTTTCTCTCACGTTACAGTATTGTTATACTTGAATGTTGGTGATACCTTTTCCATTCAAAACTTCTTTGCACAGGAATGTAAACCGCACCCATTTCAATAACTTGGTAACACAGGTTCTTTCCCGCCATGACAATGAAGTGTACTGTATCTGAATTTGAAAAAAAAAAAAAGTTTAAAGGAGAGGAGAGAAGAGCACAGTCAAACATGTGAAAGCAGAGGAGAAGAAAATAGAAAGGAGGAGAGAAGAGAAAGTGTGCAGATATTATGGCAACTAGAGTAGTAAAGAGGAAATAAAAGGAAAGAAGATTACACATCAAATCCCTCTGCAGTGGACCTCACTGTGAAGCTGATGATACACAGCCGACATACTGAGACGATGTAGAGCTGTAATTACGCTGCTTTCAGCAGGGACTCGGGTTGGTTAAAGGCAGAGATCCTGCTCATATTATAGCTGCTCATTTTGGCATAAATGATTGATTTAATGAATATCTTCCTTTTTCATCTATCTATCTATCTGTCTATCTACCTATCTTATGTGAGAGCTTAATATCTCAAAATGAATATGGAATCAGCTCACAGACCCCACAGCAGTCAATGTTGGAATCATTCAATATTCAATATGCCCAGAAGCTAGATCGTCTCTCTCTCTCCATCTGTCTCTCTTTCTTTATCCTATTGTCTATCTCCATGCTTCTCTCATACTCTCTCTCTCTTCCTCCATGCACACTTGTAGACTATCAAACTTCACAGCTGTCAACATGAGCCACATTCATAATTCAAAGTACGCAGAAACTAGATCATATTTACATCTATCTATCTGTCTATCAGAATATGAAATCTAAACAGTCGCCAAAGCACATCTCAATCAACCCACATGAAGACATGACAACAGCAACAACAATGCTGCTTCATACATAAGCCCCTGCGCGTGTGCACGCACACACACGCACACACACACACACGTGCACGCACACGCCTCCTTACTCTGTTGCTCTCTCCTCTCACACAGTGGCGCACAGAGTCAAACCTTCTGTCAACCGTGTAGGTAACTCATACATAAACATGAATTACAATAAACAGAAATTATGTTTGCGAGATGTTTAAACAGAGAGACAGGCAGGCTGACAGACAGGCAGGGGCAGACAGTGCATACAGAGGAGATATGCAAGCGTCACGCTGAAAAATACAAAAATTCTGTGTGCAGGCATACATCTGCCATCTTTTTTAGCATACATGGGATGTAACCATTAACCATGAATTGTTGCATGTGGATTTGACGTTCTTTTCAATTGTTTCGCCTTTTATTCATGGGATGGATTTTTCTCTTTTGACTTTAACAGGTTCATAATTCTGTGCAGCTGCATGTGTCTGTGTGCTGACCTCTTCAGTAGACACCAGGGTGTTTAGTATTCTAGTCCGACACTGACTTTCTGTGGTCAATCATCACACACTTGCACACAACATAGACATAGACATGCGCGCGCGCACACACACACACTTAAATGACACTTCACTGCAGGCTCTAAAGCAGAGTTAATCAACTCTAATCAATGTTCATATTATAAACACAAAGATAAATTGATAATGCTAAACATAATATAGACCGAAGATTAGAAGCCTTTGTCTTCTGACAGATAGCATCGCTGCGCTGATTTAAGTTGCCCCAAAGGAGCGCTGTGGGAAGATTAAAACAGGCTCTCAAATTATTTCGGAGTGGTGTGTGTTGGTGAGAAATAGAAAGATAGATGAGCCTCTGGTTAAGTTGCAAATGCTACCTTAGGTCTTTGCCATGAAATAACAGTTCAGTCAATGAGCTGTTGTTATCGTAAATAGAGAGGAAAAGATGACGTGTTCAATAAACCCCAGAAAATATTTTTGCTCTAATATTGCCATTTGAACTGTAGTGTGGCTAAATATCTCAAGTTTGACCTGAGGGTGACGCTAGAGGAAAAGGTGATGGGGTCAATAAAATCAACACCATCATGGAAACCTTTTGTCTTATGTGTTTAGTTGACATTTTGACCTGGCAGCAGCTCAAGAGGGAAGCTCAAAGATTGATGAAAATACTTAGTAAATTAAAATGTTTGTATTAGAGTTTGATATTTTGGCTGGAAATTGAAATTCTGGCTTGATGATAGTCATAAAGGTAGTCATTGTGATAAAATTAAAATGTGTCCTCTGAGGGCCATGAATCATTCATTTGCAGGCTACCTTGTTGTGGAACAAAGTGTTGATCATGCAGAAATGTGGCCTTAATGTGGCACTAGATGAATGGTCACATGGTCACAAAAACCATATGGAATGATCCACTGGGAACCATAACGAGCTACACAAACAGAGCCAGTTTAATTTCTACAGTATGTTGTGTGCATTAAATAATCTAAGTGACAAATAAATAATCTGATACTTGTATCAGGAGAAAAATAAAGCCAGTAAGGTAGAAAAAAAAAAGGTAGAAGGCAGTGAAGAACAGATGTGAATAGAAATACATGATGGCTGTGGAGCTCCTGGCTACATTCAGAAAGCACAGCAGGAGGCTTGTTTGGAGGTTTCAGTTTTTTCCATTGCAAATTTTTCCTGAAAAAATTCACCTTACTTGGTGTGAAAGCTTTACATGTTGGGCTGAGCAGACACAACCGTATCTGCTCAGCTGCAGAGCTAACACAATTGTGCCTTTGTGCTTCCAATGTCTGCAGTCTGTACCAGATTAGATCCCGCTCTTCACAACACCACACACACGATTGACATACTGTAGCAAGGCCACAGCTTCTCTGTTTTGTTGACTGAGGATTTATAGAATAAGGGTGTTTTTCTTAATAAATCACTAATGAATGACACACCCATTGTCCATTTTCTGTATGTTTGTTATTACTTTTATTAATTATTATCATCATCATCAACATTATTCTTCAAGTTTAGATGTGTAACAAACTTTTTCTTGGCTGTCAAAATATGTTGAAATATCATTTTTTGCATGAAATAAAACCTAAAAACAATAACGTACAGAAAGGTAGCAGAATAAAATACAACATGAGAAAGAAAAAAAACTAGGAAAAAAAAGTTTTCTATAGAAGCCATTCGACTGAATAGAGTCAAAAATTCTACTAAAATATATTGGTTAAATGTACATAGTTGATGTGTGTGTGCATGCATGTGTGTGTGTGTCTGACCAATAATTAACTGGCCTTAAGCTCCCTTGTCTCCCATGTTTAATACTGTACATCCCAAAATGTACACTTAATCCGTACCACTGCCGGTGTGTGTCTGTGTCTGTGTGTTGTCCCTTCCTTGGCAATAAGAACATAATAAATGGAGTGCAAGCAACAGCATAATTTCCTAAACACATTCTGACAAAGATGACAAAAATGAAAACACTTGTTAAGCCCCCCCCCCATGTAAACGCTGATGTGAAATGGCATCAAACCTAAAACATACACTCATTATTGAAGCAAAAAAAGGTCGTCATGTGAGTGCTGCAGAACCTCATTTCTTACCAAAATTGCCTATTTTGAACCATAAACGATGTCCGAAATGTTCTCCCAAAATTCCTATCAACATTAATATCGATTTATCTTTTAGATATACAGTATCCTTACATTACTCATGGGAGAAAAAACATATTTTTTGATATGAAAGGGTTCTGCAGATCACTTACAATATGAAAAGTGTGCATGAAAAGTTGTATTTTATTATCAAGGCTGTGTTCTTTTTCAGTATAGGTACAGAAAGCCCACTGAGAAATCCTTGTGGTTCACCAAGATGAGATGTACACTCAGATTTAACGAAAAAAAAGAAAAAAGGCAAACCTATTTGATCCTTTTTTGTCCTACTGTTTTCCTAGATATCCCATGAAATCTCTACCAAAGGACTCTACATCTTTTAAAAGATAAATATTCAGGCTGAATTTTTATCTAATGAGTCTTAATCTAATGAATTTACCTAAATCTGAGAATATCCACACTTTGCTTCTGGCAAGTATTTGGCCCATTTAAGTCGGAGAAAATTCAACCTAAACAAAGTCAACATAAGGTTCCTATCTAAGAAACTAAGTCAACCTCAGATTTGTTGGGCACAAACAGTATGACACAATCACCTAACTCCCATTCAAATCCCCTCAACCTGTCAACTGAGACTAGCTTTATCAAAAGAAGGGATGCAGGAAAGTAAAGGAATACAGAAAAGATGAGCGGCAGAGGGTAGTGGTAGTAGTAGCAGTAGGTGAGGAGATAAAAAGAAAGCGATGTATCTGTCAAATTAGACTACAGATGAGAAAGATACAAATGATGCTGAAGGGAGGTAAAGAGACAAACAAAACAGAAGAGAGGGCATGAATGGATGCATTTTTATGAGTCACTAAAAGCATCATTTGATCCCTTTCTCCCTCGACTCATCCACCCATATATTCTTCAAAGGCACCCATCTATCCATCTCAGCTGGAATCCCTCAACCCTCTTTTGTTATTGTTCTGTCATTTAAGAAAGCACTGCTTCATTCCTTAGCTTTTTTTTTGTTGCTACATTTGCAAATGTAAACAGTTTTTATTATGCTAGCAGCCCCTTAAGAGATGCCCATAACTAAAAAAAAACAACTAAATTCTAAAAACTTTACACATTAGCACAAGAGATTTCCTAGAATAAAGACAATTCAAACTTTTTGTTTTTTGAATTGGCTTCATCAGTCCTTGTACAGTATGATGGAACTTATTCAGTAAATAAAGGGCAAACTTCAGAATAAAAGTATTTTCAACTAATGCAGTTAATAAGCCTTCACTTGACAGTTGTGATGTGGATAGTGGAGCCATACATGGTAAAGGTGTTAAGCAAACTCCTCAGAGGACAAAAATCCCTACACTTGACACCAGAGTGAGATGTATGTCAGACAGAAGGGTGGCACATGTGAATTTGTGCCATTCTAAATAGTTACACTGATTTCTTTGCATTTATACTGCAGCACTGAGAAGTCGCCGATAAGTCAGACTTCCAACTCTAATGTGAAATATGTTGCCCCAGTTTGAAAGGTTTCTTAGTGTTTTAATGTGACATATTCAGTGTTGTGTGCAGTGCTGATTAGACAGGTTCTTTTAGATGTGAAGGAGTAAAAGCATGATGCAAATGCAATATACCGTGAGCATTTCAACAAACACTGAAAAAGGTTTGTGATCAATTATTCAAAAGATTGGAAAATCTATATTACCCCAACATGCAGAGTGTAAGAATGCTGTATGGTTGAACATAAACACTGGAGGTATTAACCTGCAACCAGCACTTCACAACACACTGATCGATCCGGTGAAAAGTTCAGCTACTTTTGTAGAGTTCTGAACAAAGTAGTGAATTTGTTTGCCTTTGTAGTTTCTTACAGTCTCACTGCTGGTTTCAAAAAATAATGAAATTTGATCTTTTGCTGACAAAACTGTTTTGGTTTAACCCCTAGAAAATGTATAAAATACACATAAATAATAAACTCCTCTTTAGGATAATAACACCTTTACCATGACCATGATATGGGCACTCTGGTGATATGACCGCATGCCTTAATTCAGCTCCAATCTCCAGATAAACCAAATACACAGTAGAGAACATCTTGTTGGTATTGCGTCTTTCATACAAAGTTACCGAGGCATATGTCTCAACATTTCTACAAAGTCATGTACATACATGCAAAAAATGAAAGATGGTTAACTAGTGATTGACAGTTAGCATAGCAACCAATTTCATTTTTTAAAGTATATGTGGGTCTTTCAGGTATCTGACCAATCAGACAGCTAGGCTGAAATCATTCATAATGGATGACTCTGATAACTTGCATGGGGCATGGGGATCAATATAGCAGTCTGTTTGCCCAACTTCTGCCTGACTCATAACTTGCATAACATTTTGACACAGACAAACATACTATTAGAAAAACTGTACAAGTTACCAGGCACTAGGCGGAATATTTTTCATTCACGTCTTTTGGATAAGCATAGAAAAATATCTTTTTCTCATTCTTTTTTCCTTCCCGTCTTTTATTTTCTTTCGGCCTATTATTATTTCTTCAGAGGAGTCCCTTGGTGATTTTCTTTTGTTTTCTAGAAACTAAGGCAGCAAGGCTGGAGAAGTGAGTCTCTCTTTATAAAAATAAACAAGATGGCCACTGTGTTGCTCCATTCTGACGCATAGGGGGACTCAAGGACCTGACTGTCACGACTCTCTCAATGACAAAAATAAAAAAATAAATGATGATGAACTGTAATATTTGGTTTAAAAAGAGACATTGTTATGGTATCAGGTGGGTCTTTTCCTTAAGTGTGTTTAAAAGACTGATTGAGAACCCAAAAGTGGGTAATGAATGGTAGAAAAGTGGGATGTAGTTAGTTTGAGTTGAAAACAACATGATCATTTTACTTCACTGAATTATAAAATGTAACTTTACAATGTCATCTTGTGTTTTTTCAGTATTCTTTAGGTCTAACATGTAACAGTTCCCATCCTTAGAAAAGGCAACTTATTCTGCAGATTTTATACAACGCTAACATGCTACATAGAGGTAACCTACCAAACGTTCATAAATATGAGATCGGCTGAATGAAACACTGTAGGCAAGATGATCTGTAGACTCAATACAGAGCAAAAGTTTATACAGTTAATCCAAATAATTGATCCTTATGATAAAATTTAGGGTTTATCCCCCTAAGTCTGTCTATAAAACCATGTAACCTAACAACACGTGTAAGACAAACAGAAAAAAAAGTTACATACTAAGACCATTTTGACCTATTAACACATAAAGAACATATATAAGCGAACATTATGTAAATGCTAAAACCATTAGAGCATTTAACATGTAAAAATGATGTGTCACATGCTATGAAACAGGTGGGTTGGTGTGCAACACGTTTGACCCCTGAGGACTGAAATACCGAGCGCAAGCCTTCATTATTTTACATCATCGTTTGGGGACAGACACATCCTTTGATCCTTACACACAGAGACGCAATTACACAAATGCACACATACACACAACCCCCTCTTTTGCTGTACCATTTCTGTTAGACGGCTGTCATCAATGTAACAAGTCTCCATAAGAACACAAACAACAAATAGCTCAAAAACAAAAAAAGAAAATATAACTCAAATAGACTAATTTTTATAGTACCATTTCCTGCAAAAAAGCCTTATTTGCCTTTACAAAATAACATATTATATAGGAAAGTATAGCAAATTGCATGTTTTGTACTATAACATCATCATAATTATTATTACCATTATTATTATTAATATAAATGTTAAGCAGGTTAATAGATGGTTGTTCTATTAGGCAGGCAGCCAGGCACATAGCTAGTATCATGGCACGGAGGAAGGTAGAAAAGAATGTCACTTGGTTCGATCCAAATGGACGAAGAGAACACTTCGGTCCGGAATTACTCCGGTTGTTTTCAAGCAGTTCAAAAAGTCACAGTCAAATCAAACTCAACCAGTCTCCCATTTTGGGCCACTTTGCAGCGGTGGTGATTTTGCATTGACAGTTTCAGAGACAACAGGGCACGAGTGAAAGAAACCAACTGATCCTTTTGTACCAAGGTAACACCGGCAGAACCGCAGCCCAGCACAAACTGGTTTAACTCTGACCAGTTTCAAAGAGTCAAAATAAGTTTTGGTTTTGGATCCATTTGCACAGCGGTAAAACAGTCAAAAACATGTTCTGGACTAGAACAAAGTAGATCTAACCAGATCAGATCTGGTGGTACCAAGATAAAACAGTTTCAATGATGCATCAGACTAGTTTGGACCAGCTCGGGATTCAGTTTAACACGGTGCATAAAAGACCAGCTCAGTCCAGTTCAGTTAAAGTGTTCTGCACCTTGTATTTTTTTTTTTTGCTCTGCTGTATGGTGGCTGTGCAAATGCTGAGCTCCTCAAACTCATCCTAAATGAGACCAGTCCAACTCTCAGTCGAGCTTCCAATCCTCTTATTTGGAAAGCACATGAAGTGGCTGTTTATTTAAGGTGATTTCAGCTGCATGCCCGGACTCTGTTGTTGAATAGTTGCCACAGAGCTGTCAAGTGACCGTCACTCAATACAGGATTCAGGCTATTTCTTCAAACTGTCCCTGCAGCAGTTGAGCGGGATCCTACAATGATTTTTGACCATTAGACAGCCGAGTGCTTCCAGCATAAGGATGTGTTCCATTTAGTGCCCAGGATAGGCCCATTTTGACATGAGCTAGCCTCCAGGAACGTGGAGGCTACAGCTTATTCATCCAATAAAACGTGTTCTTAAAGGTTTCTGTGTGTCAAAGGCATCAGATTAATTACTCTCTGTGTTCTCATCTAAGCTTTCAGATTCAGCAACAGTCTTGACCTCTGTGGTTTTTGTGATGTCATCACTACTATCTGACGCCATCTTGTCTCCCAATTCCTGGTTTGTTATGCCATGATCCTCTCCTCTTACCTCCTCTTCAACTCCTGTTTCACTGTCACTGGCATCGCTGCCTGTAATTTCCTTTGCTTCGTTGTCATGACAAACTCCTATGACATCATTGCTTTCATCTGTGATCTCGCCATGATCACCTTCATCTTTTTCCTCTGGTGTCGCATTATGACACTCGCGCTCCGGCGTCACTGTGACATTCTGAATTATGCCATCTTGTATGTGACCCCTGTTTTGTGACTTTTTGTCTGTGTACCTGTGTAAGCCCCTCTGTATGTGTGTGGTGAAATCATAGCGATCCGCACACACATGGAGGCAAAAACTGCATTGGTATGGTCCCTGGTCGCCGTGGCAACTCATGTGCAGGGCATACATAACCTCGTCTAGGAAGTAGATCCCACAGTGAATGCAACGGTTGGTCAGGTCATCCTGCGTGGCCACTTCTACCATTGCGCGATTCAATGGGACACTTGACTGACTTTTTGTCAAAAGATCCTTGTCTTCCTTTCCTTTCTCCTCCCTCTGGTTCCCTCCTTCATCCATCCTCTCCTCCTCCTCTTTCTCTCCTTTCCAGTTCTCTCTCAACCTCTCAGCTAGGGGAGACTCCTGCCTTTTCCTCTCTGCACCATTTGTTGACACGTGTGCATTTGCAGCACTATCTCTTTGTCTTATTGCAAGATCCAAAGGAGCCTCATTTTCTAATGATGGCGAGGAGATTTGGGGATGAAGAGGAGGAGGAGGATAGTGGGGGGGAGCTGGAGGAGGGGGGAGAGGAGAGTAGGGAGAGGCGCAGTAAGGCACCGTGTAGCTTTGCTGATGATGCTGTACTGGAGTCACCATTGCACCAAGATAATGAGCGTTATTTCCAAGGCTACCAGGGCTGCTAAGATTGCTGATGCTACCAGGAACCCCAGAGGTGGCTGCCATCTTATACTTGGTCCAGAATCGGAGCCAATCCGATTCAGGGGTCAAATCAGGTGAGAGGGTTAATGGTAGGGGTAAGGAGAAAAAGGGATACTGATACTTTTCAATGGGTGAACCAGGAGGCGAATAACTAGATGGTTTGGATGGACGCATGTACTTTTCAATCGGACTGCCTCTTTCTGATCCCCCTCCTCCTTTACCTCCCTCTACTTTTGATGTTATCCCTCCCTCAGCGATGACCCCATTGCCCTCAGCTACCAATGAGGAGGGGGGATGTGAAGGGAGGAGCAGAGGAGGCATGCGTCTGTGGATCTCCAATGTTTGATTGGCTAGGAAGGCTTGAGTGGATCGGGGTGAGCGTGAACGCGGGGAAGGCTGCTGGTTTTTGATTGATGCACAGCTTCTGTCTGACTCCTCCCCATTCATACGCTCCTCGCTGGTGATGCGTTGTTGCTTGGGGGCGGGGGTTTCAGATGACAGCGAATCAGGGTTGAGGCGTTTTCGGGTTCGGCGTCGGATAATTTGTTCACCGTTGTTCTGCTTTATGATGTTTAGAGGTCTGGGTGTCTACAAGATAAAGGAAACAAAGAAGAATAGATAAGATAAGGGTTAATAAACATTTAGTAATAAATGTAGTGATAATTCATTTTCCTGTTTGAACATGTTAACACAACTGATCTGGATTTTCCCATATATTATTTAAGGTTGCAAGGTCAAGCATACATACCCTAACAATATCTGACTGTGATGATATTAAATTAACTGTATTGCAAAAAAGAAATTGTAACAGCTGAGTCAATACAAAGTAGTTATTAAGTAGTTATTTGAGCTTACGATTTGGTGTAATATACAAACACATCAATGCAAAGGAAGTTGCACTATGGCTGACTGAAGATCTACCACTGTAGCTACTGCTAAAAAAGCTCTCAGTAAAACTTCCAATGGTAGATCAAAGTTTTAAGAGTCTCAATTCATATGGACTTGGCCTAAGTATAATTAACTGTGACATGCTAAAAATAGACTTAACATATACAGCACTCCTGAGGACTGTGATTTTTGCCCTTACCACAAGGGGGGGCGCTTACAACTAATGTAAATGTAGTTTGCCCTGAAGACTCAACTTTTACTTTGTTGACAGATCCCTCACAAACATGTGAACATATGCCTTCATTAATGTCTTAACTATCATCATGTAATCTCTCCCACTAAAAGTATGGCAAACTACACAATCAAAACAAACATAAAAGCACTACAGTACAATTACAGAAACAGGGTTTAAGGGCCTGAAAGAAACTCAGTGTTTGGGTTAAAAAAAAAAGTCAATAGTCAAGCAGAATTACAAAGAATAAAAACTTCTCAGTAACATCCACAACAGAATTTCTGAAGCACTCCTCACTTATTCAATTTCCCACTGGGATAAATGAAGTACTTGATGGTGAAACTTTTGATGTTTCATTCCTAAATATATGCCAAAAAATCAAAGCAGTCGAAAACATTTCCAGACAAATTAGCGAAAGATTTTCTTTCCTGGAAGTAAAATCAACTGTGCAGTTTAAGTGTCTTTTAAAATGTCTACAACTCAAAAGTAATGACTTGCTATCCCTTCACTATTGAAGACCGGCTTCATTGAAGCCTCCTCTCTAAATACACATAATAAAAAATGACCTCCACGCAGCATTAAATGAAAACAAAGTCCAACTGGCATAAAAAGAAGAGCTTTTCAAGCATAAAAAAAAACTTCAAATTTACACTGCCATGCAGGTCGAATTTATTAGGCATTCTGTACACTAAATATTTCAGGAACAGCAAAGTGCCTTGTTACGGTGTACATGAAAATGTATGTGCCTGTAAACAACTCCTGTATGTCTCTAAAAATCCCCTGCTGTGTCTGTATGTGTGTAAGTGATGTAGGGCTTTTGACATTCGTCATGGCAGATGAAAAGCAAAAAGAAGGACCAAGCAGGAAGAGAGAGATAGTGAGAAACTATGACAGAGGAACATGGATGAATGAAAGCAATACACCTCTCATGCTTTTTGCAATGTATGCTATCTGTGTTGGGATCCCCTAGAATGATTTATCCCTCTGTGTATGTGTACGTATTCATGGTTATGTGTGTACCTACAGTGGGGCAAAAAAGTATTTAGTCAGCCACCAATTGTGCAAGTTCTCCCACTTAAAAAGATGAGGGAGGCCTGTAATTTTCATCATAGGTACACTTCAACTATGAGAGACAGAATGGGGGGAAAGAATCCAGGAAATCACATTGTAGGATTTTTAATGAATTAATTGGTAAATTCCTCGGTAAAATAAGTATTTGGTCACCTACAAACAAGCAAGATTTCTGGCTCTCACAGACCTGTAACTTCTTCTTTAAGAGGCTCCTCTGTCCTCCACTCGTTACCTGTATTAATGGCACCTGTTTGAACTCGTTATTAGTATAAAAGACACCTGTCCACAACCTCAAACAGTCAGACTCCAAACTCCACTATGGCCAAGACCAAAGAGCTGTCAAAGGACACCAGAAACAAAATTGTAGACCTGCACCAGGCTGGGAAGACTGAATCTGCAATAGGTAAGCAGCTTGGTGTGAAGAAATCAACTGTGGGAGCAATTATTAGAAAATGGAAGACATACAAGACCACTGATAATCTCCCTCGATCTGGGGCTCCACGCAAGATCTCACCCCGTGGGGTCAAAATGATCACGAGAACGGTGAGCAAAAATCCCAGAACCACACGGGGGGACCTAGTGAATGACCTGCAGAGAGCTGGGACCAAAGTAACAAAGGCNAGAATATGTCAGGAGATGTGCAAGTGAAGACATGCATGCATTGACAAATACATGGAAATCAGCATATTGTTCCTTTAACTATACAGTGGGGCAAAAAAGTATTTAGTCAGCCACCAATTGTGCAAGTTCTCCCCCACTTTAAAAGATGAGGGAGGCCTGTAATTTTCATCATAGGTACACTTCAACTATGAGAGACAGA
>LKNJ01002632.1:62024-74524 GCA_002120245.1 Maccullochella peelii
GCAATAGGTAAGCAGCTTGGTGTGAAGAAATCAACTGTGGGAGCAATTATTAGAAAATGGAAGACCACGGAGATGCTCTGCACGCAGGAGGAAACCTTCGGTCCGCTGCTGCCTGTCATCAGGTCCGTACGCTCAACAGGCAGCGTTTACTCTGTGGTTCATACGAGAGTCTCTGTAATGCNATACAGTGGGGCAAAAAAGTATTTAGTCAGCCACCAATTGTGCAAGTTCTCCCACTTAAAAAGATGAGGGAGGCCTGTAATTTTCATCATAGGTACACTTCAACTATGAGAGACAGAATGGGGGGAAAGAATCCAGGAAATCACATTGTAGGATTTTTAATGAATTAATTGGTAAATTCCTCGGTAAAATAAGTATTTGGTCACCTACAAACAAGCAAGATTTCTGGCTCTCACAGACCTGTAACTTCTTCTTTAAGAGGCTCCTCTGTCCTCCACTCGTTACCTGTATTAATGGCACCTGTTTGAACTCGTTATTAGTATAAAAGACACCTGTCCACAACCTCAAACAGTCAGACTCCAAACTCCACTATGGCCAAGACCAAAGAGCTGTCAAAGGACACCAGAAACAAAATTGTAGACCTGCACCAGGCTGGGAAGACTGAATCTGCAATAGGTAAGCAGCTTGGTGTGAAGAAATCAACTGTGGGAGCAATTATTAGAAAATGGAAGACATACAAGACCACTGATAATCTCCCTCGATCTGGGGCTCCACGCAAGATCTCACCCCGTGGGGTCAAAATGATCACGAGAACGGTGAGCAAAAATCCCAGAACCACACGGGGGGACCTAGTGAATGACCTGCAGAGAGCTGGCAGCAAAGTAACAAAGGCTACCATCAGTAACACACTACGCCGCCAGGGACTCAAATCCTGCAGTGCCGTCGTGTCCCCCTGCTTAAGCCAGTACATGTCCAGGCCCGTCTGAAGTTTGCTAGAGAGCATTTGGATGATCCAGAAGAGGATTGGGAGAATGTCATATGGTCAGATGAAACCAAAATAGAACTTTTTGGTAAAAACTCAACTTGTCGTGTTTGGAGGAGAAAGAATGCTGAGTTGCATCCAAAGAACACCATACCTACTGTGAAGCATGGGGGTGGAAACATCATGCTTTGGGGCTGTTTTTCTGCAAAGGGACCAGGACGACTGATCCGTGTAAAGGAAANAGCAAGATTTCTGGCTCTCACAGACCTGTAACTTCTTCTTTAAGAGGCTCCTCTGTCCTCCACTCGTTACCTGTATTAATGGCACCTGTTTGAACTCGTTATTAGTATAAAAGACACCTGTCCACAACCTCAAACAGTCAGACTCCAAACTCCACTATGGCCAAGACCAAAGAGCTGTCAAAGGACACCAGAAACAAAATTGTAGACCTGCACCAGGCTGGGAAGACTGAATCTGCAATAGGTAAGCAGCTTGGTGTGAAGAAATCAACTGTGGGAGCAATTATTAGAAAATGGAAGACATACAAGACCACTGATAATCTCCCTCGATCTGGGGCTCCACGCAAGATCTCACCCCGTGGGGTCAAAATGATCACGAGAACGGTGAGCAAAAATCCCAGAACCACACGGGGGGACCTAGTGAATGACCTGCAGAGAGCTGGGACCAAAGTAACAAAGGCTACCATCAGTAACACACTACGCCGCCAGGGACTCACATCCTGCAGTGCCAGATGTGTCCCCCTGCTTAAGCCAGTACATGTCCAAGCCCGTCTGAAGTTTGCTAGAGAGCATTGGATGATCCAGAAGAGGATTGGGAGAATGTCAGATGAAACCAAAATAGAACTTTTTGGTAAAAACTCAACTTGTCGTGTTTGGAGGAGAAAGAATGCTGAGTTGCATCCAAAGAACACCATACCTACTGTGAAGCATGGGGGTGGAAACATCATGCTTTGGGGCTGTTTTTCTGCAAAGGGACCAGGACGACTGATCCGTGTAAAGGAAAGAATGAATGGGGCCATGTATCGTGAGATTTTGAGTGAAAACCTCCTTCCATCAGCAAGGGCATTGAAGATGAGACGTGGCTGGGTCTTTCAGCATGACAATGATCCCAAACACACCGCCCGGGCAACGAAGGAGTGGCTTCGTAAGAAGCATTTCAAGGTCCTGGAGTGGCCTAGCCAGTCTCCAGATCTCAACCCCATAGAAAATCTTTGGAGGGAGTTGAAAGTCCGTGTTGCCCAGCGACAGCCCCAAAACATCACTGCTCTAGAGGAGATCTGCATGGAGGAATGGGCCAAAATACCAGCAACAGTGTGTGAAAACCTTGTGAAGACTTACAGAAAACGTTTGACCTCTGTCATTGCCAACAAAGGGTATATAACAAAGTACTGAGATGAACTTTTGTTATTGATTTATACTTATTTTCCACCATAATTTGCAAATAAGTTCTTTAAAAATCCTACAATGTGATTGTCTGGATTTTTTTTTTCTCATTTTGTCTCTCACAGTTGAGGTATACCTATGATGAAAATTGGAGACCTCTCTCATCTTTTTAAGTGGGAGAACTTGCACAATTGGTGGCTGACTAAATACTTTTTTGCCCCACTGTATGTGGATAGCCCTATGTCTGCGACTGAGTGTCTCTCAAAGTATGTGTACAAAAGCATGCTTATGTGTGTGTGTCAGTGTGTGTGACGTGGGCAAAGGCAGTGTCATTCTCAGTGTGGGGTATATCAGTCACTGTAGAGCAGATACTGAAATTGTTAAAGAAGAGAAGAGTCATTTATAGCACCAGTCCAGGGTTATTCTGCTGCACTTAAAGAACAACATAACGTAACATAAAGAAATAATTACCACATTAATTCTGACAGTCTGTACTCTAATATGCTTATGTGACCAAACTAGCTCTACAAAAACCTCAGGAGGGATGACACTCTGCTTCAATGATCCAATAATTCACATACATTTCAGACAGGGACCTTCCTTCAGCAGCAAAACTGGTAACAGTCGCTGTTATTAATCAGAGAACTGTTCTGCTGATGATTTTTGTACACATTTTAGAGACCTGTATCACTACTGAGAAGACTGACAGCCTCTACATTGACAAAATTATGTCAGTCAAATCACTGACATTTTTCTTATTCTTTCTGGTCCTCAGGTTTTGTGTTTCTAGCTAAAGAGGAGTGAGGAGAAGAAAAGGTAAAGACAAGAGTAGAGGGGAGACAGGAATGAAGGAGGTGAGATAGATGAGCAGGGGGATAGAGTTATATACGGTGAACGAAGGAGGAAGGGGTAGAGGGAGGGGACATGAAACAAAGAAGAAAAGAAAAAGGAAGGAGGGAGGGATAGGAGTTAATACAGGAGGAGGATGGCTGCGGAAAAAAGGCGAAGAAATAGCAGCCCCCATGGTGGAACATGGTGGAAACAGTCCAAAGCTGTGTCCTAATTCCAAACTACATACCAATCCTACGGGGGATTAGATCTGTTTCACACCGGAAAGGTAATAAAATAAGCATACTAAAAACAGCATGAATACTATAAAAACCAAGCCCCCAGGAAGTGCACCAAGCTTTGAAGTCAATGTGACATAGTGGCCAAACCGTGTAATTACAACTTCCGGGTCTGTCACATGATGCACACTGGCCCCAAGAGACTTTCCCCGTAAACTTACATTGTGAAAGAGATGTCTGTAAATCAGCGGATAATGGTTTTTTTTTAGGTACAACAACTAGCCAGTACGAACACTTAAATAGCCCTTATATGATTTAAATAAGGGCTATTTAAGTGTCCGTATGTCCTAAAAGTTGTAAAATGCATTAACAGCCGAATCCAGAGTTATAGAGTCACTGCCATTCATGTGAGTGAGCCCGAGGGAGGCGGGGCTAAAGGAAATGCTAGTGCATTTGCTCTATGGGCCGCACAATGCGGAAGCTATGAGGAAGATCCGGGTAATTTTATACCCGGGAAGTCGAACTTTTTTGGCTTCATGCGCCACTGAGCAACTTTCATAGGAATGAACGGGGTCCTGCCTCTGATGCTGTATCCAGTTCTCTTTATACATCCATGATGAAAAGCCTTTATTTATGATTGTGCTATTGACCCACAATGCAATTCACAAAGGAAATAGAGGATGGATTGTGGAGGATGGTGAAACAAAATAAACAAAATAATAAAACAATCATAAACATAAATAAAACAAAAACAACTATTAGATAAAAAAAACATATTGCTGTATATTTCTTAAGTGTAACTGGTAGTGGCATTTTAAAGTCACAGTTTGATTGACGTGTAATAGTTCATACTCTATATAGTTAGTATGCAGTATGGGATTGAGAAACAGCACTGCTCTCTTGCTCGGTTTCTTCTCTTTTATTCTGCCTTTCACTCTGGTACACTTTCTCTCACTCCGTCTGTTACTGTTGCTATTTGTCGCTGCTTTGGCAAGAAGTTTAACACGTTTTGCTCAAGCCTTTCCCTCGTTGCTCTTCCTCCCTGTCTGCCTCTAAATGTCCTCCTCCTCTTTACCTTGCTAGTTTATATTCAAGAGTCTTGGTCACAGGGTGTGTAACTACATGATGCTTGATATGTATGGGAAATAGATCACTGGTCTCTGGAATCCAACCAATAATTTTTTTTACTTCATAGATAAGTCAGTTATTTATTTATTCATTTAACTTTCACAGTATATTTTGCCATGACAGCAGTTAATACACCTAATTAATTGGATATATAGATAAAAAGCGAGATGCTAATGATTTATAGCATTTCTGTGTCTACAATCCTGTGTGAGACACCCAAAACGCTGAACAAACTGTCTATCTGTAATGTTGCACACCTTTATGGTTGTAGGGTTGGTTTGATAGAATATCTGGGCTGAGTTACTGCTGGTACACATAAATCTCCCTCTATCTATCTATCCTTCCATCTTTTTCCTTATTTTCTTGGATGTCCCCTCTGCATTACCCCCTAATCTCTCTGTCTCCCTCCATCTCTCACTCTTTATACACATCCTCCCCCTTCATTATCTCTGTCCTCACTCTTTACCTTAATCTTCTCTTCTTTCTTTGTCTTCCTCCCTTTTCTCTCGCTTTGTTTTTCTTTCTCCCTTCCTTTCTCTCCCTCCCTTTATGTCTACCTTTTTCTCCCTCTTTATTCATAACTCCCCCTTAAGTGTTTTACTAGCTGCTAGCCTCTCTAATAATGTGTGTAGAGCGTATAAAACTTTTATTATGGGATATAAAATACGGTTGTCGTGAAGATTGTCAAGAGTAGAGGGGGTTGGAACGTGATTGGAGCTACAGATGAGATGAAAGGGTTGAACCTAGGACATCTGCAGGGGCAGGAAGGAGTAAACTGTGATTGCATGTCATCCTCTGAAAGGTCTTTAAAGCTTCATTCTATAATCGCGGCATAGCGCTCTGGGTTGTAACACGGTCAACCCACTGATGCATTTATTAACACTGTGATTTATTACACTGAAGCATTTTGTTCACTTTGAAATTTTACAAGCTGAGCTTAAAAAGCCAATATGTGAACATGAAGCTGGCATATATACAGTATATACACACACACACACACACATATATATATATATGATGAAGCTCTGAAGGGTTGTTTCACACTAGTAATATTTGTAAATCCTTGAGTTAAATAGGTATATTGAAGTGTGAAATTAGCTTAAACTCCATAAAAAAACATATCTGAGGTGAGAAAGCTCAATATTCTGAAGTGAACTAAATTCCAGGCTGGGTCTTTATCTCATCTGTAATTCATGCAGTCTTATTAAATTTGGGATTTCCATAGACTTTCCCCGGGCTTAGATGGTAAAGTTGATTCATTCCAATCATATTTCTCACTCCATGGAACTGGCTCACTCTGACTGCTGAAATGGTCTGTGACTCCCAGCACCCACCCAAATAAAATATACTTTTTCCACAATATTACTTTTTTCACAGCGGGATTCACCGAATATATACAAGAATTTAACTGCAGTATGCACCATTTAATTTGCGTCGTATGCTAATCGGCCAGACAGGAAGAATGATAATTAGTGGTCAAAACCACCCCGTGGATGTACTGAAACACAGCAGAGCATCTATAAAATAGTGTAAAGTACTGGGTTCCTGATCCAGTACAACCTTTATGAGTGAGTATATGTAGGTCTCCTGTGAGTGGATAGGAGTTCAGCACTGCAAATACATTTTTGTATAATGATACACCTGAGTTTCAGCTCACTTGTAGGAATTATTTTCACTTTCCTTTCTGCCTCTCTACATTTAAAGTGTTTTTGAAATTTAAAGCTCCCTTCTTGTCTCCCTTCTAATTTGCTTTAAAGAAAATCTGAACAAAGGGGACCACAAATATACAGAAACTTAATGTACCACATCTGGTACAACTATTTCTATTTAACGTACGGCTGGTGCAGACGCAGCATCTGTTTGCATGCACCTGTGCACATTCGACTTACCGAATGTAGTTTTTGGTATAAACCACATGCGTTGCAGACGTAGCCTCCATTAGCATTCTTCCTCCACAATGATGTCTTGGTGGTCAGACAGTTCGCACAGAAGACCCCACTGCCTCTGCGCCGCTATAAATGGAGAAAGACAGACAACATTAGAGAGTGAGGTAAAAATATAGACTGATAAAGAAACTTTTTCATTTTCACACCACTCAAGAACAATGACTTGGTAGTAAGGTTAGTGGAGAGAGAGAGAGGAAACAGACTGGCTTGGTGGCAGAGTGATGATGTGCTCTCATTTATCATGCCTAATGGGAAATCCTATTGAGAACATCGTTCCGCTCTACACTGATTTTCTCTGTGTAGAACGAGGTTAATAAAAACACCAAAATTTACGTCAGCAAAAAGAAAATTATCTAGTTGAGTTGAATTACTTGTGTGTGTTTAAATATGTGAGAATGTGTCTCAGAGAGCTCTTGGGCTCTTATGATGCGAGATACTGCAGTAATTTTGTCAAGTACTACTAGACAGACGTGGAAAGAGATGAGTTATGCTTTCACCTTGTAGCATAAAATGTTTAAGTGTTTATCTGAACTGCAGGAGGTACTTTACAGGCAAGTGTTTGACTTTTACTGTATTAGTGTGCGCGTTCTCATCCACACACACACACACACCTCCGCAGTGAATGGAGCAGTGGTGCATAGAAAAGTAGTGTGTGCAAGGAAGGGTGGGGGGGTTAAAAGGCCAATTGTCGAGGCAACGTGCTCCATCACAGTAATGAGCCAATCACAATGTTTCTCCATCTCATTAAGTCTCTGGCCCCATTCACCACCTTTATGACCCTGAGAGGACAGCATACCTCATCTTTCTCCACCATGACTGTCTGTTTGTCTCTCTCTCTGCCTGTCTATCCAACCATTTCTTCCCCTCTCTTTCTGTCTCTTCTTCAAGTTTTATCTCATCATTGTTGCTCGTCCAATCTTTATTTTCTCCTCTTTCCAGTCCTGTTTCCTCTTCGGTTCTCAATTTCAGGATACAATATACATATATATATATATATTGATTTAAACTTCCATATGGTCAAGAAATCACAAGCATGTAATTCTTTTTTTCTTCATTGACCTGTGTGTTATGTGCATTTTTGTCGCTTTTTGTGATGTCCTTACATTAGAACCAGCACACCTCATTGATGATCTATGGTTGTGCTAGTGAATGTCTGCATTCTGTATGTGCCCAACACAGCTTCTGTGATTCTGCCATCTTTCCCTCTCACTCTCTCTCTCGTTTTCTCACTGTTATTCCAATCTGTTCCTCCCTCTCCCTCCATCATGGACTTTGTGTCCACTGGGACCTTCTGCTTTCAGCGCTGGCTTCCTGTTGTTTTATGTTCATGACAGTGCTAAGAGCTTAGCATATTTTTTTCGGGCCCAGAGCACCCAGTTAAAAACATTTCAACTTTTCACAAAAGAGCGCTGCACTTCAATCAGGCTGTCTGTTGTCTCAGAGCTACAGATGGAGCCACTAGCACCACTTCCACCGAGCATCTGTTTCGTGCTGCCAGCTAAAAGCAGGAGAGCCCAGTGGGCAAAGCACTGCTCAGTTGATTTTTGCAATCTAATGTACTGCAAAGATCACAGCACAATTAACCACTTTACATTTCACTGGGAACAAACACCACACACAGACATGCACATATATGGTCCGAATGCAGATACATTTGAAGAACATAATTTGTCAGTTTGGTGTAGCTATGGTAAGAATTATTTAGTACTGCAACTGTGAAAACACACTTTTCAAATGCTTATCTTACTAGTGGTGTTGGAGAATTCACCCTTTCAACTTTTAAATCTAATAGCAAAAGTTTAAGCATCTTGAACATTCAAGGCAAGAATCCAAAGTTCGTTTGCTGCGTTGCGCACACACAAACAAGGAAGTTAGGTTCCCACAAGAGGAAAAAAATATTAAAAATAAATTACATGAGCATCAAAACGGCAACAAATCAGGAACTGATTAAACATCTATACTAGACAGTGTTTAAAGATTAGACATCAAATTCTACTGCCAATGAAAAGTGGTTTAATAGCCCTTTTGTTTCCTTGCTGTAATTTTAGCTCATAAACGGACATTTACGATGACATTCTTCATACTGTCTGGACCGGGATAGAAAATCAAACGTTTAGATTGTTCAAAGATTTAATACAAAGAAACACCATAGATGTGTTTATTTATATTGAATAAACTTTGTGTCTCAGTCTCAATATGTGTATAATAAATCATCCTGTTTCCAGTAATGTTGTATGTAATAAACACCTGAGCTAATATTAGAGTCTTTATGGTACATGTGTTTTCGTCCATCTGACATCAGACAGAACACATGATCAAATCCTCTCAGTGGCACACTGAGCCAGAGTCTGTGTGTGCATGCCTATGTGTGCATGTTGCACACACCATACGGTCACCACATGTAGAGAGACGGAGCCAGGTGATTGATTGATGTACGCTTCCTGTGTCTCTGTGTGTGTGTATATATGTGTGTGTGTCTAGCATTGCAAGCCAAACACTGCATCTGTCATCAGAATTCGGTTTCCCTCAGAGCGCCCAAATCACTCACATATGGCCCCACAGCTGCCCCTTATTGCAACACACACACGCACGCGCGCGCGCGCACACACACACCTGAAAATATTTGCTTCCACTTGCTAATGAAGGCATGCAAGATTTGGATGAGAGGCCGCAATCCAAGCAATATGTGTGTGTGTGTGTGTGTGTGTGTTGGGGGTATCTTGGCTAGTCCAAAACCACAGTACAAGGATAGCACAGTGTGTGTGTGCGTTTGCACGTGTGTGTGCGTGCGAGAGAGAAAGAGAGAACGAGAGAGAGAGAGAGAGAGAGAGAGAGAGAGAGAGAGAGAGAGAGAGGTTCAAGTGTCAATTACACAGGAAAGTGCAGAAATAGCCCCCACCACCTTCCAAAATGCACACACACAAAATTTGGCTCATGATCCCTAACTTCCTTTTCAATCATCAGCTGGTTGGCTTGACATGTGTGGAAATGTGCAAGTTCACACACACACACACACACACACACACACACACGCACACACAAAAACACACACAATTCTTTTTTTACATACTTAAGCATAGGTTTAAATGGGCATACATCTCTTGGTGACTTTGTACCTCTGTTTGTGTGCTGTGTGTATCGGTGTGTATCTACAGAATGAGTGTACACCAGAGCATGTTTTTTTCTGATTGATTACTGATACCTGGCCTCTCCCACTCACCTCAGCCTGCAGAGGAGGGCTGCAGGTAATTAGAGCTCAGGGTCTTAATGACATCTATTTATCTGCGGCCTATGATGCCGTTTAATTAGCACCACCAACAACGCCCTCTGACACGCACACACGTGCAGCGCATGCATGCAGAGGCACACACACAAAAACAGACAAATACGTTCATTAGTCAGGAAATTAAAGTCTTTATCAACTTCCTCCTCGTCAAGCCAAATCCATGCCAGCAAATAAACTTTAAAGTTGATGCTTAGATACAAAGTTTTTTAAGCAGGAAGTATATTTGAGTAACCAATGTAAACACTGCTTTATTATCCCCGGGCCTTATTCTGAGTAGCTGATACGTGTCCATCTTAATAAAAACACTCATGTGGAATTTTCTTATTCCTGTGTATTCAAAAACAAAGATAATAGGCATCAGATCATTTCATCTCCTGATGAAAAGATCAGTATAAACAATGAGGGTACATCAAAATATAACACTGACATGTTGACAATATTTGCAGATTTGATCACTCTCATAATGCTCATGAAAAGGCCAGCAAAAAAGAAGAAAAGAGTACAATCTACTCAGTGGCAGGCTGCACATAAAACAACATTTATTGGTTTAATAACTTTCACAATCAGTGTGGTCAGTCTCTCTGCTCTAATGCACAAACAGCTCTAACAGAGAGCCTTTTTTCCCTTGTGGCACTAGATTTAATGCAAGAATGCATAAAAGGGGCTACACGACATGACTGTTGTTTGTTTGGGAAAATAGACTACATTTTATATCACATATATGTATTCCTCCCTTCAATTTTAATTTTGTTTTTAGAGTTTTATGGGTTTGCACTGCTATGCCAACTTTCCATTAAATGGGTTGAAGTGATTGCTATCCTTTAAATTGAAACAGAAGTTATGAGCTGTTTTTCAGTGACTTTTTCGTGACTCTACTCATAAAATGTACTAATAAATTATAACTTGATTCTCGAGAATCATATTTTTATTCAACATCAAAACATATGGTGTAACCACACAATGGCTGAACCCTTCAGCTGTGGCTTTGAGTCCACTTTGAGTTTCTCCTGAAGCCATACATTTACAGATGTTATACAAACTGTTTACACTGTATGGTCTTTTAGATCTTTATGGAAGAGCTGGCCAAATTAGATAAGCATCCACTGGTTTAGGTTCTGTAGCAGTATTGAGTCCCTTAAATGTATTTCTGCTTCCATCTGCAACCAATGTGCGGTGGCATCTTTAAACTCTGGTGGTGTAGCTTCACTTTAAATAATTTGGTTGAGGCAGGCTGGTGGCCAACACATGAGCTGCTGTGTTTGAACACGCTTTACATCCATTAAAAAAGTAAAATTTAAGTTAAATCTTATTTCCCAGTTTATTAAAATATCTTGTTGTCAAGGACTTATCAAGTAAGACAGCATTTCCCAGTAATTTGTACAACCGTTTGCTTTGAACTTGTTAAAACCAGCCACTTTCTACAAGCAGGGTCACTTTTTTCTAATGGTGCAAATCTCATTTTGCAACAAAACACGCTGATTTTTCATTTTACGCACTGAGTATGGTTAAAGAAAACTAAACACAAAAAAATTCAATCAAGGTGCTGCTATCCTTGTAAGCTATGTGGCAAAATACATAGAGAGGGAACTGGAGAGAGAATGCGAGAAAGGATAAAGAAATAGATTGAGGAGCCCTGCGGTCTAAAATAAATTTAAAAAGAGGGCTCTCTAAACAAAGTCTTTCAAAATTAAATTACATTTAATTCACTTAAAGAGAAAGTCATCTCTGCTTTCAACGCACACACACAGACACACACTTAAATTGATACACGCACTGACTTGCATTAAATCAGCGATTATTTAATCAAGCTAGAAGACTAGCTAGAGGAATTAACTAAATTCCATACTGCCAAGTCCAATATCCTATACACTGGATCAGTCTCTCGCTCTCTCTCTAATGCATGCACACGAGAAATAGACCTGTGCATAGGGATACAGGGATAGTTTCAGATATAGATTCACCAAATCCTCCCAACACACACACACACACACACACACACACACACACACACACACACACACACACACACACACACACACACACACACTGAGAAGCATCTGGGACCAATCTAACAGAGCCCCTCCCCATAGGTGCTCGGACCATCAACTATTTGTGTGTGTGTGTGTGTGTTCTTGTAGGTCTGTGTACGTGTTACGCATATGGCTACAGAAGTCCATCTGTGTGGTTTACTCTCAGACTACTGTGTGCATTTAAATTGTTTCTCCTAATAGAATAATTGGGTTTGAGTTGAATGAATTTAAGCTGAACTGACTCTGAATTTATTCTGCAAGTTTATTGTTATTCAACAAGGAGAAACAAAACAAACAAACAACAACACTTGTATAGCCAATTTATAGCACTGTTTGGGAAGCAGAGGTGCAAATGGCTCACAAACAGTTAAACAGGCCAGTTGAAGATTAAGATTAAGTTATAGTTAGCAGGGAGGACAAAGATTCACTTCAATCTGTGATTTGTCAAGAAATTAAATTAAAAACTGAACCTCTCTGCTTTATTTTAAGCAGAGAACAGCTCTGTTATTCAGTTGGAAAAGTGGTCCATTGCAGGTCCAACAGCGACCTGCAATGGAGGCTGCATTTTCTGCTGATTATCTACTCAGATGACATTACCAGTGAGGCGGGGAGAAACTAGTATAGCAGCAAACTTCCAAAAATGCCCAGCCTTTGGTCACTCTGTGAAGGGGTGCAACCAAACGACTAATTATCCCTT
>LKNJ01002632.1:79524-122346 GCA_002120245.1 Maccullochella peelii
GACTCAGTTAGACTTAGTAACATCACTCCATAATTGCTCAGGCTACAATGTTTTTTTATTTTATTATGATGGTGCTAAACTGCAGAGTAGTCACAACAGTTTGGGGAAAGTTGGTGATTTGGTAATTAGTTGAATCATTGGTGGTTAAGTATTGACCACCAGTGTCATTTGGGTAACAGACCTTTTCTCTACAGAGGGGAAGAAATAAGACATGCCCAAATAAAAATAAGACATTACATGCAGTAAGCTGACCTGACAGGCAATAAACTGTTGTTGGTAAAAAGTTAAAAACTCATCAAAGAAGACACAAACATGCACAAACACATTTCTCCCTGTTAACACTGACATGAACAACCCGTTTTCTAATTTCCTAAATTACCATTTTGGATTGATGGCAACAGCTGTATCACTAAATGTTTTGAATTGTTTTCATTTAAACAAGGTAAGGATGCGCAATAATACACAAGCAGCGGAATCACATCTTAATTGCCAAACGACCTTGGACAGGAAAGATTTCCCTACTTGAGGAGATAAAGATGAAGAAGAAGAGAGACCAAGACTGACGGAAAGAGGAGGAAGATGTAAAAATGACTTGAGAAGAAAAGAGGGAAAGAAGAGAGAGAAAGAGGAGTGTAATTCCAACCAAACTGCATAATGGATGGCACTTTAGAGTATTACACCTCTAAATGACCTCACACACACCACGCCGCACACACCCACACGCTGCCTTGCCAAATGACTTTATCTCCCCAATTAGCCCTAGTGGGGAAGAGTAAGGAGGGGAGAAGAGGAGAGGAAAGGGAATCCACAAGTAGAGAAGGAAATCTTCACAGCATCACTGCCATTTTTAATATTTTAAATTCCACGGGGGTCCTAAATGAAGCTCTTCTTGACAGTTTTTAATTTATGTCCCTCCACAGCAGAATGAATCAGTGTCTGTACTTTTACATTCACCAGTCACTTTGTCTGCCTGTCGCCCAATTTAACGGTTTGGCCACCTATTCACCCACCTGGTGACCTGCCCATCTGTTTCTCTGTTCGCTGTCAATACACATATTGACAAGTGAAGTAAACACAGCATTAATGGTCATAGCAAGAGAGAGAGAGAGAGAGCGAGAGAGTGAGAGCGAGAGAGCGAGGCAGGAGGTTGGAAGGTTCACCTCTTCGGTGAAGTGGAACATTTTCACTCTCGGCCTCAGTCAGATGGTAGATTATGTATTTTTTCTGCCGTATGTGAGCATGTGTGTGTGTGTGTGTGTGTGTGTCAGAGGTCATGGTAGTGGGAAATGAGAAACACTGAGTGGGCACAGAGGTCAAGGTGAACACTGAGCAGAGGAAGACATGGGGAAACACACAAACACACAGCAGAATGTGCGCACAATGCTGGACACTACAGCTGGTGCTGAACGCCGTTAAGCACACAACCTTTATGACACAAACACACACACACACACCTGCATTGAAACACACACACAGAAAGATACAGGTACCGAAATATAAGGTGAGCAACAGAATTGAAATTCGCAACTTACGACTGAATACATTTGATGAATAAACAGTAGGCATTAATTGTTCCAACAAATATTTAGCACAGTGGTTTTCCTAAAAAGAGTATTCAGCCTTGAAAGCGAGAACAGTAAACTTTATATTTATGTCAAAGATACAAAATGAAAATAAAGAAAATACATAAATAATTGTACCACTGTATGCTCCAAAGCCCAATGGGCAGTTCAGCAACTTCAAAGTGCACCATCAAACTGAAACCAAAAGGACAAACGATAAGGCTAGCCAGCTCATTAAGGCCCACTCATCAAAATGCAGAGGCAATATTGGATTTCTAGCTAAACAAATGAACAATACTTCCACAGCATAATGACAGCAGAAACAAGCTTTTGCTTGAATACGAGTGTATAAAAATGGGTTGAGTCTTAAAAGAAAGTGATACATTTAGTAATTTCCTCAGGGGGATCATTCCAATATTTTGACTTGATCTCTGTCTTCTGATGGCTGCATCTCCATCTACACTCCCATTTTTTTCCTTCTTTTCAGTCAGTAGTGGAAGCAATTCACACCAAGAGCACTATTGCCGGTGATAAAGAGTGCCTGAAATTAATGAAATACTGTGACCTTTAACCATCATTACTGCGGAACTGACAGCGCTGTAGCATTTCGTTATGCAAGCCTCAATATGAATGCACACAACTGTCAGCAATCCTTCAGAATATTGTAGAGTGCTGTTGACTGTATGCTGACATTGTCCCTGAGCAGTGTCAATGATGGAGAAGTCAGTTTGTTGAGTATGGTGCTGCTTTGTATGATCCACCAGGTTTAAATGTGTGGATGTCTACGTGTGAATGCATAGCAAGGTAGCGATGTGTGTATGCAGTGCTCAGGATAAGGCTATATTATTATTTATGGGGAGGGACTTGGAGCTAGTGACACTACTGCACTTGTTACTGAGAGAGAGAGAGAGAGAGAGAGAGAGAGAGAGAGAGAGAGAGAGAGACAGACAGCTCTGAAAATGTTCACAACCTTGCTGTATGTATACTTACACACAATGAAAAAGCATACAGCATGTATAATATGTATTTACAATGCTCCCACAGGAAAATCTGGTCATTTAAAGTTGGCCTTATATTCTCAATTTAAATAAAAGTTTGCCCTCGGTTTGCTTGTTGGTCTGAATTCCTATAGAGCAGTTCTCCTGACTAAAGAACCAAGAACAGGAGGAAACCAACTGTTTGCAACCTTGGCAAGGTTATGTGTAAGGGTTAAAGCAAGGAGTGCATTTAGTCATATTTTGTTAAAACGTATGACTGTTTGGAACATTATCAGAAGAGATGCAAGTATTATTATTGATTAATCTGTTGATTATTTTCCCAATTAATAATTTAGTCATGCTGGCAGCTCTGAGAGGCTGTAATTAGGCACAATGATGCTATGAGCTGAACACAAACGTTAGCACCCTAAAATACTCATAATGACAATGCTAACATGCTGACATTAAGATGGTATAATGTTTGCTATGCCACCATCTTAGTTTAGCATGTTAGCATGCTAACATTAGCTAATTATCATTTAAACAAAGTACAACTCAGTCACATGGGAATAGCGTTCAGTATTTAGTTATTGCCATCTGTAGAGCCATGAAGCTAGCAGCACAGCTAATAATAGTTAAAATCACCCATCACTATTTCCCAGACCCCAAGGTGATGGCTTCAAATTATATGTTTTGTGTGTTTTGTGTTCCAAAAATGCAAAGATAATAAACATTTGAGAAGCTGAAACCAGAAAATGTTCTGTTGTCATTTAATCACTAATCACTAGATCTGAGTGAACAGAGGAACAGTGGGGTAGATGATTATTCTGCAGATGTTTGAGAAGTTTATTTGGATATTTTCATAATTTTATACTGTGAAAACTTGTCATGTATGCAAGTTGTGTGAGGGTGTAGCATACAAATGTTCTCTTGTGTATGTGTGGTAGACATCTGTACATCCGTGTGTGTGTGAGAATATCAGTGTTTGTGTTTCTATATCTGTATATTTTAATGTACGACTAAGTCCGGCCCTTTGTCGCTTTGTGTGCACTTGTTCCTGTGTCACCACTTAGGCTCCAGCAATGCTAAGTGGTGCGACCAGCCAGGGGCCCATTTGACATTTTCCACCTTGACAGGCCCTTAGGGTGGAGTTAGAGCCTAACATCAATATCTGAATTACTCCCCTTCTCCACCCCTCTCTCCCTTCATCCCTCTCTCTTTCTCAAAGTCCTTATGCTGCAGTGGGGCCCCCACACACAAACACACACTCAAAGAAAAGACACACACACACACGGGGTGTTGATGGCCATGCTCCAGCTGTCAAGAGGAACCGAACAGATCAGCAACCCTCCAAGGAGTGTGTGTGCGCGCACTCGTGTGTGTGTGTAATCGATGTCTCATCTTTGTTCCATTTGCTCCAGACAGCGCCATGTATGATAACCCTCATGTTATCACAGAGAGAGGGGGAGCGAAGAGGTTTCTTAGGGAATATCACCTGATGTCCTATTTATTGGAGTTTTCATATTGCACTTCACACAGCCCTCCATCCACTGAGAAAACAGCATAAACACAAAAAGGTGTCATACCTGGCCTCAAAGACTAGCTGTCACTTTATCTGAGGCACTAATTTTCTTTTAAGTGTCTTTTCACACATGGCACAGGGCCCCTGCCTAAAAGTAAGATCTATCAACAGGTTTGAAACCTGGCCTACAATCAAGTGCTGCTCTCAAACCTCCAAAGGCAGGTGTGCTAAAGCTACAGTCAAGGCCAGATCTGGAATCCTGAGCTATATTTAGGCCTATTGCTTTATTTATACTTACTGTATCTTTGCAATCTGCTGTTTTTGCTCTGATAGGCCATGTCTAGAGTGTATGGGGTGACTATTTAAATTAAATTAATAATATTAAAATGAATAAAGAAATAATAATACATTTAACACGCCTTTTAAACACCTACATTATACAAAATCCACAGCTTAAGAAAATCATTATGTTAAATTGTATCATCTTATAAATGCACCATTTGAATGTAACTTGCATCTTTGCTAGTCTGATAGTAACTATATGTCAATATGCTGGATCACTGATACTGGCTGTTTGGATTGATCAAGGGAGGTAAAAAGGGAGAAAAAAAAGCCAAACTGAGCAAAATGTATTAAATTCAAAAAACCAATAACAAAAATCTTTTGTTCGAAACAGCAGTTGAAGAGAGCTACAAAGCAGACTTTTTCATTTTCAGTGAGAAATGGAACTGGGTCACTCAAGGACAAGGAATCTCAATTTTTCTCTCTGTCTATCTCTTCTTCTCTACCACCCCTGCAGAAAGCAATCTGTCTGAGAGAGAAGCAGAAAGAGAGAGAGATACAGAGAAAGAGAGAACAAGGAGGAAACTGAGAGAAAGAAACAGGGAAAGAGAGTGAACAAATTACTGCTAGTGAATAAGATTGTGCACTAACAGCTTGATATTGTCCAACACACACACACACACACACACACACACACACACACACACACACACACACCATTCATCCAGATACAGCCTGAGGGCTGACTTATTCTCCTCACACTGCTAAACACGCTCTCATAATGAGACACACACACACACACACACACACACACACACACACACACACACGTTTGTACACTCACTAGACACCTACCGTTGGCAAATACTGAGACCTTCAAAGTGATAGTTAGCACCTAGTTATTACTGAGAGAAAGAAAGAAAAAGGGAGAGAGGGATGGGATGAGACAGAGGGCGATCGAGGTAGAGAGGGGGTAAGAGAGGTAAGAAAGACAGAGAAAGAAGGGGAGATGCTTCTGGTTGGAGTCCACGGCTCAGATTTTCTTTTTCCTTTTTTTCCCTTTTCATTATTTCATCTCCTGCTATATCTTTCCTCTCATCTCTTCGCAGCGAGACAACAAATAAAAACAATAGAGACACTCCAGGTTGGAGAGGAGTAAACGGAAGGCAGCAGAGGAGAGATACTGATCATTTCCAACAGTAGCTGTGTCACAGAAATAACTAAACGTAAAAACACCGCAAAATATGTTTTTACTGCAGCTGAAATCCATAACAGTTGGCCAGTTGGACTATGTGTCCATTGCTTCATGGTGCCATGAGTGTACTATGCAGAACAGAATGGACAGACTGCATCAGTAACAGGTGTGACATGTGACATGCCTGGCATCACACATACATGGAATATTAGTTTTTATATATTTGAGCAGGAAGCCACAGCTCATTACTCCCTCTAGTGGTTCAAAACTTCATTTGGAGATGAGCTGTCATAGATGAAGAGCCACCTCCTCCCACACAGTTTAGGACATTACACAAGGTGGGGTGTGGGGCCAGGACAGGACATGCCAAAATACTATCAAAGTGACTCTCTCTGATTTTCTATGCCCATAAATGTCCACACCTGTGTACTGTGTGTGTATGTGTGTGTAACTTTATCATTCTTTTAAAATCACACCCATAGGTGACCTAAGTAAACCCAGGTTTAGATTAACTGCTTCTGTCACCAGTGGATCCACAATAAAATCAACACAACACAAGGCAACACATCGTTGAGGGATTATTTCCTGGCAGAGACTTTCCATTTCTTCCTGCGGGTGTCAGGTGATTGACAGTAAGCAGAGTGGGGTGTTGTGGAAAGAAAAAAACAGCAGAAACTGAAACAAAACCACATTAAGGCTTCACATGATGGTGATTCTTAGTCGTTAAAAAACATTTGTTCATACTGAACATGAATGCAGGCAGCAAAACGCTTCCTCTGAAAGCTGTGCTGACTGTAGGCAGATGTCAGCAGGCATGATATAAAGAAGAGGGAAAACAAGACGCTTGGTATGAATTTAACAAACATTCAGGAGCTATTATTTAAGTTACTTATCGCTTAAAAACAGCATTTGCATGACTTTTGTGCAACATTACACTACATTACATTAGTGGTATACTTGGCATCACGCAGTAATATTCAAATATTGTTTGAAATCAGACTACTCTGAACACCATCTGTCATTTACAACTGCCGGGCCACTTGCTAGCTACATGTGTATAACTGACATGACATCTTGTTTACGAACAAAATTACTTGTTACTCTGTTGGTCTTTTATGAACAGCACAAATACACAGCTCACTCATTATTTATTCAAAACTCAAAAATTAAACTAAGTTGTGTTCCTTCTTCCATAAAACCACATTGCAAAATTAGGGTAACGTTTGCAGCTGAGTAAATTTACTGGCGACAGTTGTCATTATAGCCTGTGAAACAGTCGCCACCTAAGCTTATAATTACATAATTAACTTAGAATTTATAATTGTGGCTCTTGAAATTAAAAAAATTGCACCCTTTCAAATGTTGATATAAAAACGGTAAGAAGTTCAGCCCTATATGGCACATACTGTATCCCCCCTCTCTGACGGAGCCATGATATGAAAGACAGTGGGCTACTGATTCACTGCCAGTTATCTTAAATCTACCAACACAGATGAGCAAACAGACCAGGGGCTGGACATCCTGGACACAGATGGAGTAAAGAGCCTGTAAATATATGATGGAACAAATTACACTGCAGAAAACTGACTCTTCTGTTTGCTCCTACAGTATGTGCATGTGTGTAATGTGTGTGTGTGTGTGTGTGTGTGTGTGTGTGTGTGTGTGTGTGTGTGTGTGTGTGTGTGTGTGTGTGTGTGCATGTGTCCATGTGTTGGCTCTCCATCAGCTTGGTAATAAAGCGTTAGGACGAAGACAGGAAGCAACACACGTGCACACACCCACTAACCAACCCATCCTCCCACACTCCCACACACACACACACACACACACACACACACACACACACACACACACACACACACACAGTGAGCAACAATGTTATGACAATAACTCTGAGTTTTACAGCCCACTGTAGCTGCACATCTGGATAACATCAGGACACACAGGCACAGATAAAGACACACACACACAGAGACACACAAGCAGACTAGTAAGCGAGAAGTACAGAGATGATGTCGAGATGGCCAAGAGAGAGAGCACACACTCACATACTGCCAAGAAAAAGGCAAAAATCTTGTTTTTCTCCCCCCCCCCGTCTTCCTTCCTCCCCGTTTTACCCCTCTATCGATGTATTTCCTCCACGTTCTCCCTCTCTCTCCTTCCTTCTGTTCTCTCTGTCTCTTCTCTAATCCTATACGACAGAGACACAGAACACAAATCTCCCTGTTGGCAGAGGAAGAACAGCGTGTTTCTACTGAGAGAGAGAGAGAGAGAGAGAGAGAGAGAGAGAGAGAGAGAGAGAGATGCAAAGAGAGGGTGAGAGAGGGGGGGAGAGAGAGACAGAGATTGACTGTTGAACACCAGTTGAAGTGATTTATGAGGTTGGAATCTGTGCTGGAACATATGTAGACACTCCTTGTCTTTCGTTCCTTCTTTCTAGCGCACGCACACACACAAACACCAACCGATCACCCTCTAGCCAAACTGAGTGTGTTTAGCAGGCTGCAGGTTGTTAGTTGGTGTACAGTGGACAGATACACATTGTGCAGTCACACACTACATCCTCTGTAAGCTACAGCCATTACACATCAACTGTACTGCACACAAATCACACACACACACACACACACACACACACACACACACACACACACACACACACACACACTCAGTATCCTGGCAGGCTAAGGCAGTTAGATTCAGCTCCTCTAGGGAGCCACATTTCTAAATCATTTGAGTTATGATCCAAAAAACTTTAATAGAAAAGCATCCAACCTAAAATTATCTTAATGAGAAAAATCAACCAAGACAAAAGAATACCACAGCCTTTTTTCAAAAAATCCCACAAAATACGACTGACCTAATCCTTTTGGGGTTTACCGTTTCTTTACTTTGATCATCTGTGTTTTTGTTACATGTGCTACATTTAAAAAGGACCACACTGACTTACACTCTTCTGCAAAGTTTCTGCTCATACTACATACTTTGAAATGATAAATGCAAAAACCGTCATCTATTGGACATGCAGTGTGTGTTATAGCTTCTGCTATAGCAAATTAAATCTAGAAAGAGGACACACAAAAATACATTATTTTATTACCAAAATATAATACTTTCCTTTGTTGCAGACAGTTTATGCATGACATATACTGATGTCATGCATCACTCATGCCTCAACATTTGTGCTAACAAAACAGCAATGTACATTTTGGAATTAAATCTCTACTGATGACTACACAACATTTTTCACTTTCTATAAAAAAGCCATTGCAGTTACAGCCACACTCAGACTAATGAGGAAAGTGCATGAAAAACATCTCAGTTCCCCCAACATGGACTTAATGTACACCATATATTTATGAACTGGCAAGAATGGACCGTGACCTTTGGAGGCTGCACTGTAAAGCACACGAACATCCCTGAATATCAAATTAGAGGCCAAACAAGTTTCTTTCAGCCAGACTTATGCACATGACAACTGTTTTGATAATCGATTAATCATTTAAGTAACTTTTGAAGCAAAATGTACAAATATTGGATGGGCCCAAGTTCTCAAATGTAAGAATTTTCTGCTTTTCTTTGTTGTACATAATAGTAAATTGATTATCTTGGAGGTTTTGGACTGTTGGCCGGACAAACAAGTCATGTGAAGATGTTACAATACAGTTTTCTGATATTTAGGCTATTTACTAAACAATTCATTGAGAAAATAATCTGCAGATTTGTTGATGATGAAAAGAATCGTTAGTTGCGGCCCTAGTTAGTTGGATAAAACAAGCAAATTGTAGACATCGCCTTGGGCTGTGTCAAATTTAAGTTTTGTAGACAAAACCAATGATCAATAGATCAAAAAATAATCAATCAATAACAAAAATAATTGTTAGCTGCAGCCCTTATGACTATGATCTCTTTGGAACTAAACAAAAAAGAGCTCATATGAATAGGTATTTACAGAAAATAGAAAAATATCCAGGGGCAATATTGTAAAAGCTTTTTTTAAAAAACATCTGTAATTAATGGCATTATTACAGAAGCACTGACGCAGGAAAATATATTGATAGGAACTAGAGGAAAAGAGAAGGAAGGAACAGGGGAGAGGAGATGGAAAGAGGGAAGAAAAGTAGAAAGGAAAGCGGAAATACTGGCATCCATCTCATCGAGATTAATATATAGAGAGACTGTAAGAACACAGACAAAAGGAGAGGATGGTAGACAGAAAGAGATCAACAAACAGAAGCAATGATTTCTATACTGTGCTGATGTGTAAGAATTAGCAGAATTCTGTAATCTGACTTTGTCTCTTTTCCTTCCCTTTCTCTTCCTCCCTATCAGTCTCTCTCCCTCGTTCCCATAGTAATCATTCAAACCTGATTGCTCTGATCCCTCTTTTCATTTGTCATTAAATAGAAAGCACACACATACACGGACATACACCCACATTACCACGCATGGACACACATACACACCAAGAGACAGAAACAAATGCCATTTAATCAAATCGTATAAATAAATAAAAGGTTTTTTATTTCCCATAAGTTCATCTGGTCGCCTGCTTCTCATCACACACACACACACACACACACACACACACACACACACACACACAGCTTTCATCTGCTGGTCAATAAAGCTCACACACACACAAATACACACACTCTAACTCAAAGGCACGGATGACCACACACATTGGCCAGTGAATCTAAATGTAGATGAGTTCAGTCTGCTAGAACGACTGGCGGCAAGAAGAAACCTTTATCAAGCAAATCTATTTGTTTTCTGTTATTTTACTCACTATGGTTGACCATCCTATCAATCAGTTGAACAAAATGTTATCGACATGTGTGTTTCATTGCATTAATTTCACAGCACTCTGCAATTTAGTTAAAATGTGACTACAGTTCTGATCCAGTGCTTCACTAACACACTTGTCAAACTGCAGAGAATAAAAAGAGAACTAAACTTTAGGGCACCACATAAACACAAGCCAGAAAGAAAGTACTTCATACATTTGTTTGCTGCTTCTTCTTTGATGGATTATACCTTTCAAGCAAGTAGCCGTCTCTGTTATTTTTTTTCTTTTTTAATGCTCTTAGGAACAGAATGGGATAATTTGAAGTCTGATGCAACACAGCAGAGAGAGTAAAATATGTGTACATGTCAAAGTCACCTGTATTTTTATTCCTTCTACTAGACTAAACCCATGTTGGTGGTTAACCAAAAGCAGACATTGTGTCGGTGCTACTGTTCTTTTCCAGATCTGTTCCACAGTTAAAATTTAGGCAACATGAATCAGCTTCTTGCACGTTTTGACTGTATGGTTCCAGGTACTAAAGAACCACAGGAACTGAACTCAGGAACTAAACAAAGTCCCAAAGTTTGTGCAATATTGTCTGTGTTTCCTCCACATTTAAAGAACTAAACTGTAATTTTCAGAGACGAGTTAACAGCAACAGAGTCATCCTGTTGTTCTTTGTATTTATTGTTGCCCGACTCTGGTCTTTTAATAGATATAATTAATGGATAAACAAAGAGACATGCTGAGGTGGAAAAGAAGACTAAATTCCAGAATGAGCAAATTAAGTTTTGTTTCTTTTGTTCACTGTTCATAAAAAATCAATCTTAATATGGATCCCTTAGATTACGGTACATACTGGATACATACTTATCAGTGCTCTATTGTGCCTATTAGCAACAGACTAATATTGGCAGATTTTGAATGAGCTGATCAAAAAAGAACTGATTTATACTTCATCTGTAGAATTACTTTTGGCTTAAAATAATGAAACCACTGAAAGACGTGTATTTAAGGGTCTTCACAGTCTGTATCACACATTTACTACACATAGGAGCCAATGTCATCTATAATTGAAAAGGAACAAAAAAAACGGTATCATGTTTGACACTGTGGATTTTAGGGATAATCCATAATATGAATATCAGTGTGTTTGACATTTCAAAGATTTGAATAATACTGAAGGGAGAAATGGAGAAATTCTGTCAATCACTGTCTTCCAAACACACATCTACACACACACACACACACAGACAAACACTCCTCCGTCCTACCCTCCACCCCCTCCTCTCTCGGAATGAATCGTTCCTTGTCTCTGAACTGATGGAGCGATAAAGTTGGTTTAAACAGCCGTAGACACACCGGCACACACTGCCGAGGCAGGAACATGTGTTTTACATCAAGAGCTCCCAGCCATACAAGAGCTAATGTTACCGTCTCTATGCATGTGTGTGTGTGTGTGTGTGTCAGAACAGGAGTGCAACATGTCTTTGCAATCTCCTATCAGCTTTTAATCTCCCTTCAGCAGAGAAGGAGAGAGAGAGAGAGAGAGAGAGAGAGAGAGAGAGAAAGTGATAACCAAAGAGGGCGGGGGATACAAAATTATCTCATATCTCTATATCCTCCCATTATTCATTTTGTTTTGCAAGGCTCTTTTGCTTTTTCCTTGCCTCAGGGAGAGAAGGACGGAGTGAGCAGGAGTTGTCTACTTTGGTTTACGTGTGTGTGTGTATGTGTGATTTCATTTTTATTGTATGAATACTGTGGGAGTTGACAATTTTCATATTGACTTCTTAGGTTACTTAGGAGGGCTGCGTTGCAGGCAGCAATGTCAACATTCATTCCTCACTTAGTGCTTGCTAAGGACTCAGCTATTATTTAGCTTGGAATGGTTGATTTGCTAAGTTTGTTTAGCACTTTCACAGTATTGTTGCTGTCCAATTTGCAATGCTTCAGCCACCGTGAAGTTCATGTTTGTTTTATAGTTGTCTTGAAGAGTTGTCTGTCCAAGAAAAATAGCACATGGATGCTAGAATAACAGGCAAACAAGGAAGTCCTGTGTGTCCGACCTTCTCATCTGCTCATGAACTCATCATTCTAGTTTAGCTAAAAATACTAATCATCTAATGGTGGAAAACACAGATATGGATCACCTCCAAAACCATTCATCTAATCATTTTGGCCAATAACGGTCTGTATAATCACGTTTACATTTTTGAGAACTGAAATACACACAAAGACAGAGGTGGTGAAAGAGTAATCTACACCTTGCACATTACAACATCAAGAGTTTAAAAGAGATTAAGAACTGCCTAACAGCGAATCACTAAGAGTTTCTCTTGCATTCCACCTCAAAACTAGATCACTACTTATTGCTCAGACCAGAGAATGTGATTTGTACCTGATTACAGAGCAGGTACAGTATGGCTTTCAACTTAAGTGCAGCAGGTGTAAAATGCTGCCGGGGCTTAATAATGTTTAAACAGATTGGAAGTACTAAATAAGGGATTTGGGGAACTCAGTAACAGAACAACTCTTCTCACTCAAGTCTCCAGTTCTGGGGCAGTTCATATATTTCAGTAGATGAAGCACATGCTCAAAATGTATGGTCTGTCATTTCTAACTATATTCAAAAGATGGCTTACAAAAGTTCAATTACAATATTTGTGAAGCTACTGCACCTTAACCAAAATCATTTGGAAAAAGTCTACTGCATGAGAACAATCCAGATGATGTCACGTAAGCTGTAAAACTGCATGACACGGTCTCTTAAATACTTTTGTGACTCAGTGTAGACACAGTGTGGACAGACATGCTCTAACAGGCATCTGTCTGGGACCTTAACAGGTAAAAACAAACCATAGAAAACAGTCACAAATACTTTTTGATGTAAAGTAGGTATGTATGGAATGACCATCACGAACAGGAATCAAACAAAATGAAGCACTAATTTATCTAAAGTCGTTTCAGCTGACTAACTCAACTAATGTCTACCATATATTGGAGGACGTTTAATCTGACAGTCGCACATTTAATAACAGTCAGTCACAAGTCATAGTTTTATGTCCTAGATATGCACATACTATATGATGCAGTACAGACTGGAAATCCTGCATTACAAATGATTGCTAACCTGTTCTCTTACTAAGAAATTCAAAAACAGGGGATAAGAAAGACATATACAAATATAGCTTTACACTACACATAGTCTAGAGAAACACTGTACACAAGATAGACTTCAGACCACACACACAAACAGCAGATAGGGGGAGAGAGATAGCAATCTCCAGCTCAAGCGTGGCTTGCTAGATAGCAGGCTAACATAGCAAAACACAGCAGACAGGATACATACTGTTGCAACACATCCTGTGACCATCAATGTGTGACTTTGGGTAGAATCTAAATGGAGTCATAAGCATTTCCACTCTTTCAGATATATCTGCAGGTCACACATTTTGACAGACAGAAAATAGACACTGGTACCTAGTAGTAGCTGATTGTGTTTTTACACATGCTTTTTCACATAAAACTAAAAACCTTTGGTAATATAAAATTGTTGTGTTTGATTTTGTCAGAACAGCAAGATGGAAAAAAGGCTGGTAAGACAACTCTGACCAAGTGATTCTACTAGACTTGGAAATGAGTTTATAACTGATATGGCTTCAAATATCATGTAGTGTAAGGTCAGGAAAAGTCCTCCACAAAATTTCAACATTATGCATCAACAGTATTCAGCTTTGGAGGCTCTGGAGGCAGATGTGAGTTACTGCTTACTGTTGCTTACTGCGGAAACACTGATTTTGAACACTAGCCAAGTCTGTGTGTATGTGTGCACACACTTTCAGACCTTATTAGGTTGTACTTGTGGTGATGCTTAACCCCACTCAGAGCTTGGCAGCTGCTCCCCTTTCTCTCTCTGTCTTCCTTTATTTCTCTCTACTCATTCTCCCTACATCTTCTCTCTCATCTTCGTGTCTTTGTCATCTCTCCCTGCTCTGTCTCTCTGTTACTCTCTTCTCTTTGGCGCTCTCTCTCTTCCTCTGTCTACTGCTCACTCTCTCGGAGGTCTTGAGGTAATGTAATACTTGTTTCCTGGTTGATCTGCAAATAGGGGGCTTTAAATAATGGTGATCTTTCACATATGTTCATCTGTGCAAGGTATGTGCATGTGTGTGTTTGCAAGCTTCATACTTATTCATATATGTGTGGTTGTATGTATTGTTTTACAGTTCATGGCATAAAACACATTAAACCATTAAGTCAAACTGTTTACTATGTAAAATTGTCATATTTGAGGTTAATTTCAAAGTCCAACTCAGAACCACAATGTAAATGCAATCAGTGATTAAAGGTACCATGTGGCCTTTTTGACCACTAGTAGCGCTATGGAGCTATGTTTTTACGAGAGGGTCAACAAAGGACAATAAAGAGCAAGACTGCTAGCAAGCAGAAATGGATGTAAACAATGCACTATTTAAAATATTAAAACGTTTGAAAGGTGGATTTTGTTTAACACCTTGATGTGTTTTGGTAAAAAACACAAAATGTAAATGTAAATTTTATTTGTTTGCATGAAAATTTCCACAGGGCACCTTTAGATTACTTTTTAAGGACAATCCCAGTTTATTATGAGTTTTCGTCTTATTTTTATAGATTTGCGATCATTTCTATCAGTTATGATAACACTGTACTTAAAGTAATTGCTGAGATCTAACAACACTGCAACATCGCAAAAAAAAGAAAAATCCAGGGCAAGAAACACGAGCAGTCAGACGATTGTCCGCTGTTACAGTGTTATTACTATTGGTAGAAATAGTGAACAAACCTATGAAAATAAGATCCAAGTAGTAATAATTATCCTAGTAGACTTTAAAGAGATGAAAGAAATTCCACTACTGTTTTTCCGTTAGTCTCCTATTCATTGTCAGGGTGGTTCACAAGTCTCTTGGTAGCATCACAAATTACAGCTGCGACACAGGTCTGTGGCTTTGAGAGAAAGAGTTGTTATTAATCAGTGAGCTGTGTTAGATCAAAGGAATAACATGGATCCACTTTCCAAGAGGATTTTCTCTCTAAAATGGGTTTGGTTATCTTGGTGACCTGAACCCAAAATGCAAGAATAAATGTCCTGGAAGTGGATCCTATCAGACTTGGCTTAAATAACGAAAGAATATCCTGTTACAGTTGGAAAGATGGATCATGGTTCCAACATTCCTGAGAAGAGAGAAGATAACAGTATTGTAATTGTGCTGATCTGGTGCAAGTGGACACGAGGCCAGTTGCTATGTTTTCCTCTAATGGGAAACAAACATAGACTACAGATAGAGCCAGACACAATAGACACTGTGTGAGTAAATGTGTGTGCTTTGTGCAATCTCCATTTATAAGTTATATCCAGTTGTTAGATGTTTATCAGCAAAATCATAAAGACAATTTGAGAAAAAATGCTCAAGGACGTGTGAGCACAGCAGTAGTTGAGAGTGACACACACCCACAGGGGCATGTGTGCACACACCCATTGTTTAGCTGCACCTGGTCTATTAAGGAACAGGATAGATGGGACTAGGGGACCTGACTGTGTGAATGTTTGTGCCAGAGCATGCGTGTGTGTCTGTACAACCTCAGAAGCCAAACATCTGCAGCAATGACGCACCTTCAAGTAACAGCACAAGTAACAGTACACACACATCACACAAACACACACATACACAAATTACGCAATTATTAAACTGATGTTTAACAGCTCTCTCAATACAATCTCCTCTTCAATCCTTTCGCAATTGATATTGTTCCTCTCTTTATATAATAACACACAATTCTCAAAACTCCTATACTGTACGTATGAGTCACACACAAAAAGGACAGATTCCCAAGTAAAAGACTATGAACATGCATCAATAAAAACAGGATTTTAACAAACTGGAGTACAGTGAGATAATAGTGCTCCTATATTAACTGTTTTATATAAGGGAAAACAGTTAATACTAACAACATCAACTCATTGCATGGTGTAATTTAGTTGGTTATATCTACTGTAAATATCCCTTGTCATGTTCACTTTGAGCTTGAATTTCAGATGAACTTTAACCTCCCACAGCCCAAAATACAAGTATTTACAGGTAATATAGAGGTAAAAATCACACTAAAAAACAACTGAAAAAATATTTCTAAACTGTCACTTAATCAGAGCTCTTATGTCAAAAGGTGATTTTAGAACAAGAGCAAGTGTTTCATCCCAGAAGTTCTTTGTATATACTGTACAGTACTATGGAAACAACGTATAAACAGAAGGCATCATACTTGCATTACAGGTTGATTGTTAGTATATTTGGTTATTTTTCTGCTGTCAGACTGTGAATAAAGTGAATGTTGTATCTGTGAATCAGTGTATCTGTTGAGTGTTTTCTCACCTTTTTGGTCACTGCATGACACTGACATCTCTCATTTGTTTTTCTTGTTTGATTTATGTGGTTTACTTTATGATAATTGCTTGTTCATTTATCACTGCATCACTCCTGTACGTTCTCAAATCAGTAGTGCCTTTTGAAATGAAAAGAAATGAAATGTTCAGGCCTGGATTTCACATTTGACAACATACAAGGTATAATTATTGGAGGACTGTGCAATTTGATATGGAGTGAAATTAAGGAGGCTCATATGGCTTATGGGTGTTATTTTCGTTCCATCAGTGTCACCAATTCTCACAGTCTCCAAAACGTTTCTGCACATCAGTCAGTTTCCATAGAAATGTGAACACTGTGTTGTCAGTTTTGTTTTTATAAATCCCAACTTTCGCATTAAAACCTGCATCTTTCAGGCTTCATTTTGTGACGAAAGAGTCTCATCTGTGTCGTATGTGAGAACACTTGATTTACGTTTACACCTATCGATGTACTGGAGAAGCAGTGGCATGGAGCCCAAAGTGCAACTTGAGCAAACTCAATCTCTCTATGGCTCTCATCAAAACTTCTTAGCCGTGAAGACAGAACAAAAACAAGGCTCTCACAGCACAACCGGACTATAATGTCTTTAGCTTTGGCTCTATCCACTGAGCTACACAGGACCACAGGAATACAATACAAGTCAATATATACTCTGGGAGCAAACAAGTCTTGAACAGTTGAAGCTGTGCTGAGTTGTGTCAGGTCCTGTTGTACAGCCAGATACAGATACACGCACACACAGAGACAGAGAGAGAGAGAGAGAGAGACAGAGAGAGAGAGAGAGAGACAGAGACAGAGAGAGAGAGAGAGAGAGAGAGAGAGAGAGAACAAAAGAGAAATGGTCTTAAGGGAAATTGGGTATACAAGATACATCATGCCAGTGGAGCAGAATTCATAAACACACTCGCACAGAGACACACACACACAAGTGGAGAATTTCTAATGAGTGAAGACCTCAGAGGGGACACAGAGGGGGAGGCAGACTGAGAGAAAGTGAGGAGTTAAGGAGAGACAGACAGAGGAACAGAGAGAAAACTGATATCCTTCTCAAGTTTTCACCCCATATCAAGTATGCACAGCACTGTGTGTGTGTGTGTGTGTGTGTGTGTGTGTGTGTGTGTGTGTGTGTGTAAGAGAGTGTATTATCAGTTTGAGGGTGGATGTGCGTTTTAACTGAGAAGAGTTAAAGGTGAAAATCACCACTCTACATTCCATCCACACATGCACGCACGCACACTCACATGCATGAACACTGGGATGGCACAGTCTGCTGCACGCGCACGTGCCCAGAGCCATATTGCTACCTTGCCAAGAGGGCCTTGGGCCGCCAAGGTTGCCATGGCATTGATCCGCTCACAAACACACATACATACTTTCTCACTCTCTTTCTCTCTCCCTCACACACACACACACACACACACACACACGCACACACACACACACCAAAGTAAGGTGTGACAAGATGTCCTAAAGTGAAGTGGATTAAAGTGTCAAAATGACTGGTCGAGCCTGTGTGCGTGTTTGCATATACTATATAGGTTTGAGAGTGCGTGTGTGCGTGTGCGTGGGGGGGGGGGGGGCTATGTGAGTGTGCCTATGTGATGTGAATGTGAATATGGGTTCTGCACCTTTAGATTCTTTACTAAAGCTACTTTCTTGTTGCAGTAAAGAAGATGTGCTGCTGTGATGACAGTTCCCAGCTTCCATACTTAAACTTGGCCAGAATGCAAGACACACTAAAGATGTTAGATGTGTCACAAGGGAGGAGAGACGACAGCAACTAAAATGTGGGCGGGACTGCAGATTGGATTAACTAGGCTTATTTCTCATTGCTTTGCTGTTGTGGTTTGGCAGGTGATCTGCATTGTGCCGCCTTAGAAGTTAGATAACTTCTACCTTAACTAAATAACTACCTTGCATGCTGTGACACAATTCCCCCACCAACCTTTGAGACGCATCTTTCGACTGAAATGGAAGTTCAAAAGTGCTTCTCCTAAACTACGCATATCTGTGAACAAGGCCTAATCTGTACAGAAAAGAATGAACACAAAGGACAAAAGAATGAGAAGAAAATACAAGAAAATGAAAGAAACTCTTTCAACTGATATTTTAAACAGATGTACATTGTTCTTCATTAGGTGTTTCTGCTAAGCAGGACATTTTTACATTATATGGCCTGGATACACTGATTGATAAAAGCAAAAAAAGTCATTTGTCAATCTATTTTCAGTCATTTGCTGGAAGCAGTTTTACATAAACTATTCGCCATAATTTTCTCCAGCCTCTTTTCTCTCGTTTGTCAAATTACATCAGTCACTATTACCAAGGCAAAAGGCCTGATTGTGTGAAAGAACCTCAGATTAAAAGAAGAGATGAGGGAAGGAAAGGCGAGACGAGCCAGGAGACAGCGGAGAGGGGAAGGCAAGCAGGGTTTTCAAATTAACTATTGGTCAGGGGTCAGATGGACATTTAATCTAACCAATCAGCTTCCTAATTACACAAGTGCTGCCAGAATGGTGTACCCAACGCATTTCTGTGTGTGTGTGTGTGTGTGTGTGTGTAGCTGGCTAGCGTTGCGTGTAGAGGTCTTGTTGTAGCAAAATGATCATCTGGCCTCAATATTGGTTCCATGTGTGAACACACACGCATATGCACGTCTGCATGCACGCACATATGCACATGTGCGCGCACACACACACGCGCACACAAAGCCTGTGGAGAATTGCTCCCACCTTACACAAAGAGAGAGAGAGAGAGAGAGAGAGAGAGAGAGACCGACCAACAAAGAGAAACATACTAGGACTGAGAGACTGGATGTGCAAGCCATGGCAGAAAAACACTGAGAAATATAAAAAGAACACACATATGCACACACATGCATACACACACTTCCAGTAGTGTGTGTGTAAGTTGATTGTAACAGTAATTGATGTAAACGTCTAAATTACAGCTAGGAGCTAAAATAACCACTGTGTTTTACCGTTGCCATGTCGACATGATGAAAAACACCTGGTTGGTTCACTGGCGGGGAGGGTGGAACATCTGTGTCATGGGTGCCCAGCTGAACCAATGAAAAGGCTGTGTGTGTAAGCGACATGTGTCTGAACCAATGAAATACTCACTGGAAAGAGAAGATATCTGAATAGACAGCATGTTAGGCTCAAGTCAAACTAATTATATCGTATTACATGATATTATGATGAGATATAAACTACTGCATCATCCAGAAAAAAATGAAGCCGGGTGGTTCTGTTTTTTTGTGTAAATGCCTGTCGGATTAAGATTCTTGTATAATCATACTTAATCTAGAGGCTAGTGGAAAAAATATTTTGTGTGTGTGTGTGTGTGTGTGTGTGTGTGTGTGTGTGTATATATATATATATATATATATATATATATATACATATACACACACACACTTTTAATGGCTTTTCCTACTTTGTTGCCAGATTGGTGCGGTTTGTCATAAAAAGGACAATTTACTGAGTGCCTGTAAAGTTTAGACAATCACAGGAAAGTCGCTTTAAATGCTCCACTGGTCCCAGAAAGAGTAATTCTTCGTTTTGCTGCCACGCCTCCACAGGAAGTTCAGACTGCAGGATCAGCTACCTAGCAGCAGCCCTGGAGAAAATAGGAATTCAATGTCTTGCTCAAGGACACTTCAGCGGGGGAGATGCGTCAGGCACAGGGGATTGAGCCTGGGCTTTCAGTTGAGGGCCATCTGATTAATCACTACACCATCCTGTTGCCAAAAAGAAACCCATTGAAAAACCACAATGCCAAATCCTGGGATTTTAAAGTCAATTTAGCGTATTTTTCTATGACTGATGACTGACACTTACGAAAGTGGTGTGATGTGGTAAAAAGTCAGATTTCCCAAGCAGATTGAGAAGGAACATTTGACTTTTTGTGCTTTTTCTATCCTGAGTCAAAACCAGTCAATCAGACAATTCAAAGCACATTCGAAAAGAGGATTAACATCCAAACACGAGCCAAGATATAGTCAAATAAGCTAATTCTTCATTAGTGTAAGCCCAAAATGCCAAGCTGTCACCTTCCCACTACGCATGTTGTCAGCTGTAATATGTGTATGTACGTGTGGCATGTGTGGAATAGCCAAAATGGGTCTTAATGTGGTTAAAATAGTGTAATTTGTTTTTCAATCCAAATGTAATATTCCTAGCAGACAATGAGGCTGCTGTGGACTGTCACACAGCGTAAAGCCACACACGGGTCATAACTGTGACACACACACTCCTATCATAACACACATAACACACACGCTCACACACAAGCTGATCCACCAGTCTTTCCACAGACAGACACACAAACACACACAGGTCAGAATTACAGCAAACAAGTTGTCTGATTATGTTTCTGTTACACTAAACACAGCCTGGATTTTATACACTAGGCACATTACCACACACACATGCTACCACACACACACATTTTTTTTTTCTATTTCCAGCATGGCTGTGTTTATTTGAGTCTGTGTCCTGATGGGAAATGTGACTGCTACACAAACAAACTGAAAGGCCCAGAACAGACAACTGTAAGTGTGTGTGTGTGTGTGTGTGTGTATGTAGAGAGAGAGGGAGAGCAGTTTGGTGAATATCAGTATGTCTTCCCTTTTTCCGACACACACACACACACACACACACACACACACACACACACACACACACACACACACACACTGCACCTCAGCAACTAGAAAGAATAAAGACAGCACTTTTCACGTTTTCCATAAGGGACTGTATATAGGATGCTAACAGTCTCTAGCAGAGAATCCTCGTCTATAAGGATGTCTGTAGAAAATGCACCTTTGAGCTCAGACAGCTCACATACTGCTGGTACTGATGTCTAATTGCTGCTGGAGCAGTCAATAGTAAGCTGCTCGTAGCTGGAATTGAAAGAACAGTGGCATATACAGCTTACTGGCACATTAGTGGTTGCCTGCATTGTCACCCTAAGCCAAATCTTCCACATCTGCAAATAAAGATATGAAGAATCCGAGGTCAAAAGGACTCTCAGTGACTGGACAATGACTAGATAGCATTTTCTAGACTCAAGGGATCTTACATCAAAAAGTAACAAAGGAATATAAGGCCTACAGAAAACTATTATACGTTAAAGGCAACTGAAGTGGTTTGTTTAATGAGTTTATAGTGGGAGTGCAAAGGGCCAGGAAATAGAAAGACCACATTCAGATAACATAGAAGATTAGTTAAGGAACAATTTATAAGTTAAATCACTAATGTTGTTTTTCTCTTTTTTGTCTTTAAAAAAGCATTAAGCACACAAACACAGTGACACACACACACTTGAGCATAAGCTCCATAATTTCCTGTAGCGGATATAAAGTGACGTTAAATTATCAGCATGGAAAATAAGTTCAATTCATGCTTTAATTTCCTTACAAAACACACACACACACACACACACTCTCTCTCTCACACGCACACACGCAGACAGAATGCAAATGCAGACACGTCGCACATAATTTAGTACACAAGCAGTGGAAAGCACACTCAGCCACACAGATGCATATGTACACTGACGCGCATGAATTTACGCAAAGAAAGAGGAAAGAAGGGAAAAAGAATGCAAAGTAATGAGAACTTTATGGAAATACAGCTGTGTGTGTCTGTGTGTGTGTTGTGTGTGTCTCTTAAACATAATTAGCTCCGTCGGGCAGAAATGTAAACGAGAGAAACTTTAATGAAAGTCTTCTCTGATCTGCTGAAAGCTCTCTCAGCTCGTCTCTCTGTTTTCTCTTGTCTGTCTCTCGACTCAAATGGAATTGAATGTCACGCATGGGACTTTTAAAACCCTAGAGGTTCACATTTCAGTATTGCATTATGACCACATAAGATGAAAACAATTACATTGTGTTTGTAAGGTCACATCCACAGTGTCTTCCTCTCTCTGCTTGTGTCCATTTATCTGCTCCTCTCTGCCGTCCTTGAGGTGGAATTCCCTTTGAAAACAGTCTGGAATTTATTAGATGATGTAAACTTTGGGTCGACTCACATATGTTTGGGTATATTCACATGTGTTCACATATGTTTGGCTCAGAGGCGGACCTTTCTCAGCCCTACTTAACTCGAAAAACCACCATTACTCAAAGTCTGTCTCATTCCATTTATAAACTAAAACGTCAACCGAGCTTTTACTTTAATTTCATCTCTGAACCTCATGCACGTTCTATCCTTGCCTCATGCAGTCAGTCAAAAAGTCAGAAAATAAAATTTCAGACTGAGAAAATGTCTTCAATGTAATAAATCACTATGAAAACAAAGCCAATAGCGGGGCAATGTCTCAACACTGTGCAGCAATTATAGATCAGGCCTTTCAAAAGAAAATATTCTCTCCCCTCTACAAAGCAAAAAGCCTCCTATACCAGAATACTAACAACTCTCTGTGTGTATGTGTGTGTGCACGCCTGTGTGGGTGTTTGTGCGCGCCTGAAAGCTTTTGTATGTGTGAGGTGCCTATCGATCTCCGTGTATCAGGTGAGTTGTCCTTTGAGGAAAAGAAGGGAAATGAAAGAAAAAGAATGAAAAGAAAAGGGGAGAGACGGATCGATGCAGGCGAGAATAGAAGGTGAACAAGTGAGGATGAGGGAAACACACAAACACACGCAAGTGCAGAACCGCACACACAGGCGCGTAAGAAAACACACACACACACAGTTTCTGCATTTGTCTCTTTTCAATCCTTCGTTTCCTCCCTACTAACCCACTCCCTGCAGCCTTCCATCATTCCTCTCTCTCCTCCTCCTCCTCCTCCTTCAACCCTCCCTCTATCTTCTCCTTCTAGCTCTCCCTCGCTACTCCTCACTTGCCATTTACAAAGAGTCAATTTGTATTTTGGGCGGATTCACCTTTTATAATTCAGACTCTGCCCTGTTGCGTCAAAGGCCGCATTTAAATTGGACTTAACGTCTGTGTGTGTGTGTGCGTGTGTGTGTGCATGTCCTTAAGTGTCAATCTTTTTGTGTGTATATGTGTGTGTATGTGTGCGTGGGTGTGTGTGTACTAAGCTATTTCAGATGATCTTTTGCATTAGTACCCCTCCCTTACCCTGCCCAGTGATGAGTCAACCTCTGCCTGTGTGCGTATGTGTGTGTGTGTGGTATATTTGTGTGTGTGTTAGACGTGTCAGTGCATGCCATGGAAACTGAGAATAAATAGTGTAGTGAAAGGAGGGAGAAAGATAGCGGCAAAGGCCATATCTTATGAAGCTATTAAAGTAATAAGTCATGTTTAGTTTCTCCTCTAATAAATTGTTAAATTGTTTGTCTCGTCCTCTTTTTTTCTTCTTACCTTCCGACACTCACTATCTTTCTTGTCTTTTTCTCTCTTACTGAACACATTAACTCCCCAAGGCTCTGATATACTCCAAGAAAGACAAGAGAGCGGATGTAGTTTTGACATTGTGATGTGGTTTATACTAAATTGGGTGTCTATGTAGGCAGATGTCTTCACATGTGCAGTCAGAACATACAGTCTACTTAATGCCACTTAAAGGAATAGTTAAACAGTTAACAGGAAATATGTTCCTTTGTTTTCTTTCCACGCGTTAGATAAGAACATCCATGTCAATCTCATGTCTGTGCGTTAAGTACTGAGCTAGAGTCAGGACATTGTTAGCTTAGCTTAGCATAAAGACTGGAAGCAGTGGGAAACAGCTAGTCTGGCTCTGTCCAAAATTAATAAAAAATGACTACCAACACCTCTAAAGCTCACTAGATCACATGGTATAACCCGTTTTGTTACGTCCGTACACAAACAAAAATGTAAAAATTACAATTTGTGATTTTAGAGGGAGTTAAATGTTAAACAATTTTTTCTTCAAGGGGGAAAACTGTATGTTAAAGGGTTAACTTTTTTTGCTACGCACTTTTATCTCCATCTGACTCTCCCTATCTTCATCTCAGTTTTCCTCCCTTTCTCTCTCACGCATGCACTCTCTCGCTCTCTCACACACACACACACAGCCCCACCCACGATAATGAGTAAAGCTCTTGCTGCCCCACCCTGCCCAGTCTGCCAAGTTACTGCCAACACCTCACACACACACACACACACACGCACACGTAATAGACCAACCCTCAACTTGTACAAAGAAGTCATACAATCAACTCACACACTGATATGTGCATAAACACACCATGAACACCACTCTCACACTCAATAATACCTAGTTACATAGACCCATGTCAGTGCCCTGACACTACACATGCACACACACACATACAGTTCAGTCTATTCTGATCTAATGTGATTATAGCCAATAAGCTCTGTGGCGCTGGCAAACCACAGTTTGTTCCTGCCAGTCCATGACATCACTGTGAAGTGAAAAGCATTGTGGGCCACAAAATAGGATGAGGGAACTGACTGACAGGTGGTATCCATGGGAACTGTCAGTGTGCCTCCCCGTTACTGTAGCAACATGCAAGTTTCTCAGCGTTTTATTTAAAAAAAGACAAAATACAACTTATTGGAAAAGAAATTATGTCATGGAAACACACACACATGGACAAAAGCTCACAGAGATATGAACACACACAAGCATGTGGGGACACTTTTATTTAGCCAACATCAATCTGCACGGACTCTAAATATGATGGAGGAATCACAGATTTCATTGTAGCCGCATGTGAGGCCTAATCCTCACATCTGATTTAAAGGAAACGAAGATGAAGCCATATTAATAGAAGCACTTTGACAACTAATGCTCTCAGCAGGTAGGATCTGGCTATAGAGATCTAGTTACAAAGGCCTTTATTCTGAGAGTCAGAGCTAAAAGCTAAAATCAGGGTGTAAGTGAGACAAAGAAGGAAGATTAGGCTAAATGAGAGAATAAGGTGAATGTGAAACAGAGGAATACAGAGGATGAGAGAAGAAGGAGGGTGTGCACATGTTACACCTTACCCGTAGCAGGGATTGGGACTCCTCTTTAGCGGTTCCTCCTTTCGTCTCCTGCCCTCCTCCACCTCCACCTCCACTCCCTCCTCCTCCTCCTCCTCCTCCTCCTCCTCCTGTGTACTGCTGAGGGGGCATCTGGATCTGTTTCTCCCCTCCACCTCCACCTGCAGTGGCTCCTCCTGGCCTCCCTCCTCCATACAGCTTGGCATCTCCCAAAAACGACTTGGTATCTCCCAAAAACGACTTGGTGTCTCCCAGGTAAACCATGCTAGGTGAAGCCACGCCTCTTTTCTGATGCGAGGCCTCGTGATTGGCTGAAACAAATGATAATGAGAGTGGGGAGGAGAAAAGAGAGGGGCTCCCACCTCGTGTTCCTCTTTCTACTACTCTTTCGGGTCCCATTCGCTCCTTGGGCACCCAGAGTAAACCGTGGGCCTGCTCACTTCCTCTTTCTCCTAATCCTCTTGTCTCCCCAAGAACCCAGCCTTTCTCCCGCTCTCTTTCTTTCTCCTCACCTCCCTCACTTTTTACCACCCCTCCTGCCTCTTCTCTGCCTCCTTCTGCCAACCGTCCCTCAGGCGGTGCAAGGGAGTAGAGGAGGCGAAGATCCCCCTTACTTTCTTCTTTAATGGCTAAGGTGGAGGGAGCTGAGCAGCCGTTGGCTGAGAGTGTTAACGAAGGCGTCAGTGAGGTGGATAAGGAGGTCACTGTCAATGAGCTTAATGAGGGAGAGGATTCATGACAGTGGGCGGAGTTAAAATGGTCAAGGAGGGCCGACGAATCAGGAGCCGTGAAGTCACAGCATCGACAACGGCAACACGCGTGGACACGCCTGCAGAGAGAAAAGAGCAGTGAGTGATTTATCCACAAATAAAAACTTGAATTAGAATGAATAAAATGTTTATGTTGATACAGAGTACAAATGTTTACTTTCATTTTGAATCAGGAATGGTAAACTCAATCATACAATAACACTGCTTATATATACATAAATAGTGCATTCTTAGGTTTGTCAAACCCTGTCTGGACAATACCGTTGCACCTCAACATGCCGTCTCGAAAAATAGATTTTGTCATTAAGGGTTATCTTCAATGTGACAGTGAGTCACACTGAAGTCAGAACAGTGTTATTGTTCTGACTTCAGTGTGACTCTGAGACTGAACATAAGAATTAAGATTTTGGTACCTGGTTTTGTGAGTCAATTCATCTTGAATTCCATCGATTTGAAATGCAAAAAGCATTCCTTTCTAATAGCTTTTAATGGCCTGTATATGACATGTATACACAAAAACAGTTTTTCACATTTTGAAGAAAACCCAGTCCTAAACTAAATTAAAAGTGCATTTGTCCCTTCCTGATTTCCTACAACCACTCAGGTAGAGTTTCACCGAGTCCGAGGCCAAAAAGTGACTCAGTGTTCCACTAAATCGCGATGAATTAGGGCAAAACTGTGAGGAAAGTAAATGAATCTGAATGACAAGAAATGAATCACCCATCAACAAACCACCTTCATTTCCTGTTGGCAAGGCCCTGAATGACCAGCAATATACAGTATATACGATACACAACATCAGGGTTTTTCCTGGCTCAGAAAACAGTTTTGGTGCTTCTTGTGCGGGCCAACGAGCAAAATCAATAGACCATCTATACCAAGAACTTGGACTCCTGTTTGCGGTGGCTCTTGGTGGGGCCCATTATGGGCAGCTGCTTTATATTTAGGTATATAGGAAAAATATAACTAGCAGCTGTCAAAATCTACATAAATAAATATATAAATGAATGTTTAACAGAACAATAAAACTGTGTCTTTTTGTCTGTAATGAGATAATCAAGTTATTTGACTGTTGTAGTGATTGATTATGCTGGGATGTAGATTTTAATGGTTTAACAAAACTTTAATCTTGAAAACAAATACAGGATAACAATTCAGACCTGCCCTTCTTAATTATTAGTTAGATAGTTGATAACTCATGTTTGCCATTTGATTTGGACCATTATTTGGCAAATAAGTCAGGTATGTAATGGTGGCTCAATATAGGATGAACATGTTTTCTCTTATTTCACTAACATCTCATCCTAAAGCAGCAATTTGCTCGACACTGTTGTTGTTTTCACTGCCACACTGCAATGGGAGTGTTGTATAACAATAGAATATAAACATGCAAAGGATTTCCTTGAAAACATCCAAGAACTATCAAATTGTCATGTTTCTGTTCTAGCACCTGATCTAGGAACCTGCCACAACAATTCTCCAAGCAGGAAAACACAAAAACAAAACTTGAAGGTATGAACACCCACACAAATATTAAAGATACATCCAGAAATATAACTTACAAGAACATATACACATATAAACATGTCAGCCATATATTTGACATGTTTTTTGCATGATTGACAGGGAGTGAAATGGTAATGACATGTAGGTTCAAACATACATTTGAAATAAATGCAGTGCAGATTTGTACCTCTTCTCCATCTAGCTCACTTTTTCTCTCTCTCTCTTTCTGTATATTATGAGTCTTTGTCTATCTATTGCCCTTTATTAATTGATGAAGAAAATAAATGCCCTGAGTAATGACAGATTCAAGTTGGGGCTTTAAACAGCATCTCGAGCAGATCAAAGTGATCAAGGTATTTGTAGAAATTTGTGAAAACTGTGTGTGTGAGTAAAGTACACCTTGTACCTAGTGGACTTAAATGTCTCCAGATGCTGAACAAAGAGTGTCATCACCATACACACCACACAAGCATGCTAGCACACATGGACTGGTGCACTTACGGACTCATTTACACACTTACTTACTTGCTGTCACTGTTTCTCTCTCTCTCTCACACACACACAACGCACACATTCATGATAAATGAAGTTTACATCATTCATACACTGACCACGGTCAACAGCTACATCTGTCTCACATACACTGAATTACATTTTTTCCCATGGAAAATACGAAAGGACATTACATTTAGTATTGAAGCTAGTTCATTTTACTTTGTTATTTCTTTGAGAATAGTAAGTTGGCATCACAATAGTATGAGGAGTTCAATGGGAAACTCCCTGCATAAATTTGCCCTTGGAGGTATTTATTTGTAAAGCGACAAGGAGAGAAGTGGAGAAAGTATTTTAAAAGATCTTTTGAGAAAGTAAACTCACTAGAGAAGAATGGTCCAATAAAAGTCTGTTATATCCCCTACATAAAAAATGTGTAACAATGGATGGACAGGGCAAAGCAAAAAGCCTTTATTGATATCTCTCATAACAACATGTGAGGTCAAGAATTTCAAATGCAATGCTAATGCATGTGTCTGGTAAAAAAAAAGATTCTCTCTAAAGGTCTCTTTTTGCAGCAATGGACTTTGTAGTCTATGGAAGCACACATTTAACTTGTTACATAGCAGCTTGACATTGGGTTTGCTTCCGCCATGTAGATGAGACTTTTAATCTGCGACTGGTCTGAGGTCAATACACACCTAACGTCAACAAGTCTACCGACACACACACCCATACTCATCAAGTGTTAATAATAATACAGTCAGAACATGACAGTATTTTTGCAACAGCAAAAGTATGTTTAGTTGAGTCTGATGTCCTGCCTGTGCATGAAAACACACATTTTACATCTTATTTTGAAGCCCAAAGAGCTTTAACATAAATAGCCAAAAAATACTGGCATTGTAATAACATAATTCACATCCTCAGCTATCACAGCAATGGCATTTGTTAGAGTAAGCTCTTGTTGGTGTATGTCTGTGCCTACAAATGTCAGAACCTCAGTGAGAGTGTTTAGGTGTATTAGTTATAAGAGAGATTGATTAGTTTGTTTCGGCTGATTTGAGCTCTGAGATTCAAAGCTTAGATTTTGTTAAAGACGTGAGTGGACTGTTAAATCCCCTCCACACTCTCTTTCTGTCTCTCTCTCTTTGTCACCCTCTCTCCGTCTTCTCTCCACTTTCCTCTCTGCCTTTCTCTCAGTTTCTACCTCTGTCTTTGTCTTTCATTCTCCTTCCTCATACAATTTCTTCTCTTTCTTTCTTACTTTTCTTTCCTTTCTCTCGGTCACTCCCTCCCTTCTTCTTTTCTCTCTTTCTCTATCTCTCCCTCATCTTCTCTCTGCTCTTACCCTGATATGAATCAAACTTTAATCTTTCATTGATTTGTAGCAGAAATCTTGCTCAGATGGCTCTGTCAGACTGAAATTTTATGTGTTTGTGTGCGTGCAAAAATAACTTTTGTTTGTGAGTTTGTTTTTGAGCATATATCAAGAAGCAATCCAGATCAGCAATCTAGATCAATACTTATATAGCCAAAAAGATTTCACACACTATCTTCAGTTCTGTGCATCTCTCTCAGTCTCTCTGTCTTCAGCCCCAACTTTCCCACACCACCCCTCTCTCTCCTTCCCACCCTAACTTACTCTAGCTTTCTCTATCATTTGCTGGCTCTGTCACTGAAAACCAAGCGAACATGTGTGTGTGTGTGTGTGTGTGTGTGTATGTGTGTTTGTGTATGCAAAAAATTGGCTGTGGAGTCTAGTCTGACCTCTCTAGGCTTTTAGACGCCTGTGAAACCGAGCTTATGGCTTATTTAGCAGGTATGCACATACACATACTGTAAACAGGCATTTGTATGTGCAAGCAAAAAACTTTTAATGCTTAGACTTATATGAAAAATCTGTCTTTGCTTCTATATTGACAGGCTGATTCTCTTTGGAGGAAGCTGCTCCAGGAGGGATACCAGTAGTAGCTACAATTATAGGGCAACTCCACTTATTTTACACATCAAAGTCTGTTTACAGGTGTTGGGGAGTACTACGCAAAATCAAATTGTGTCGTTTGGGGGAAACTGAAAACTGCAAATTTGAAAATGAAACAAATCTGGGGGTGTGGAGTTAGGAGCGAGGTTCATCACTGCCTGAGGCCAGCAGCTGGAGGCTACATTTGCCGCTACTAGTTCAACAAAACCAGATTCTCACAGTTTCATTTCTCAGAGTAGATTAAGTCCTCAGCAGGTAAGGGGAACCTGGTGCTGAAAGGCACACTTTCATCTCCCGATCACTTTCAAACAGCCAGTATTTGAAACTTACATGATTCTCGCCCTGACAATAGGTAATGTCATAAATCACAGACTGAAAAGGGCAAAATGAGTTGATGAGTTCCAGCGACCGAAAAACTTCAAGCAAAAACTGAGCTAATATGTATCTGAACATACATCACAAAGTTTGGATTTCTGGCACAACTTTACCCACTTCCAAGGCGCGTGGAAAGGGGAAAAAGTGTCTCAACTCCAGCAACACTTGTATTATAAAGAACATTTTTATTGTGAGACCAACACGTTTCTGCTGGTGGCCCTCATAAGGGTTATTACACAACAGATTACTAGCCAAAAAGAAACCATGAGCCGAAACGTGTTGGTCCTACAAAGTTGTTTGATATATTACAAGTGTTGCTGGATTTTTGACTCTTTAAGTGAAGCTCATCACAGCATGGTAATACTCATGTATCACCATGTGACACTTCTATTCAAATACTACAAATCTTTGAATACTTATGAGGTGTCACTTCCAGGTGTGAATGTCTAAATGGTGTCTTAGGTGTATGATATTTTTAAATGGGTTGCTTCTGAACATGAGGGTGTTCAGTAAACATTTCTTGGGTAAGTGGGTGTAAAAAAGAGAATTACAGTGGTTTGAATCCAAGAATGAGCAATATTTTATCATCTTCCCGACCTGAGAATGGAATTATTTTTATACTCAGTCATCTTTCATCAGGTAAAATCAACATCCTCCTTTAAATCACCTCTTAAAACTCACTTTTATCGTAAGGCATTCTCTTGATGAAGGCATTTTATCCTTGTAAATTAACCTTGTAAATTATTTTATCCTGTTTAACCTTTGTGAATCTTGTATTATTTTATTGTATGATTTTACTACATTATTGTATTGCATCATATTGTCTTTTATTGTATTATTTTGCTGAATTAACCGTACTGTTTTATTCTGTTTTTACTGTAAAGCACTTTGTAACTTTGCTTTCGAAAGGTGCTATAGAAAAAAAGTTATTATTATTATTATTATTATCTACTTACTTCCCATCTCGCTCTTACCTGTAGTGTCTAAAAATCTCTTCTTCCACTTCTGTGATGAAGTGACACTTCGTACAAGAGTACTCCCTCTCTCCTCCTCTCCCCCCTTCCTTGTCCCCCCCAACCTCTTCCTCAGCCTTGACTTGTGGTGGAGCCCCCTTTAGGTTAATCAGGGTGTGGCAGCTTTCGTAGTGCTGGAGCAACACATCGATGTCGGTGGTGGCAAACGCACACTGGTCACACAAGTGGGTGACGCCTAGCATTAGAAAAACAGGGCACATCAGGAGTAAGAAACAAAGATGGGATCACGTTTAAACTATTGACATACAAATAAAGAAAAGGTGCCTTTGAATACCTTGTGTGACAACAGGATGGGCAGGGTTAGAGGGGTGAAAAGTTGATGACGAAATCACACCGGGGTCACCTCTAGGATTAGGAGGGGTCATGCTGGGTGAGGTGGCGGTAGCAGGTTTTGAACCGACAGTGTCCTGCTGTTTGGTGGACTGAGGAAACTTGGAACAGCATTTAGAGCAGGTGGGCTTCCGACAAGCAAAGGGGTGAGACACCTATGGAGAAAATCAGACATTTGGTGAAGAATAGCATGGATCTTTGCATGCTATAGTTATTACTGACAAAACTGTGCATATAGGGTGAATTTAGACTTAAAGAGATGCTTTTTTTCCTGTTGTTTCTCTGTAATTATGGGGGTTTTTTCTTTGCAGGTGATATCAAAGGATACCAGTATGAATGTGCATCATTAACTGAATGATGCCACCCCCAATTTTGGCTGTTAACCATCCTTTTTGCATTTTCAACAGCTGCAACGGCACCGTTTGGCAGCAGGCACAAAGGAGAGTGGGGAGTGTGCATGGGTGGATCGGGGGAAGCTTGGGAATTTTAACTAGGCTGGAAATTGGAACAATTAACTTTACACTTGTTCATATATTACATTTTATTTTCTTGTGCTTACAAAACAGCTATTTTTTTCTTCTAATTGCCAAGCAAACACCAAGCAAATAAACATTTCAATATTTTATCAATCTCACCTCCCCCAGGTGTTTATGCGGCTGACAGAGCCCCTGTGGACAATACATGCAGTGCTGAATGCAGCATCGGTGGATGGAGTGGTTGTGCTGGTAGTGCAGGAGCAACGGTGCTACTACGATCACATCTGCACTGTGGGCCATTGAGTACCGGAAATCACACAACTGACAGTTATAACTGGTCACGACTGCTTCTGAATCGCTGCTGTTTGGGTCTCCTAGGAGCAGAAAGCAGAGCAAAGGTCTGTTAAATAAAACAGTTTGGGTTTTGGAGTAGAAAGACAAGTAAACAAGGGCGTGTCAGAAATTCTAAAAGGGGTCAACTGTTTCAAGGAAAACAAACAAGGACGGTGAAGTAGTATCAAGCAGTATTGTAGTACTAGCAACAGCAAATAAGTAGAGGCCAGCTGTGTCAGAGTTTCTACGAAGAGCAAAGCCGAGCAGCATTATAGTACTAAAAGAAGTAAAAATCCTAAGCCTGCTAACCCTTGATCATTAATCTTGTGCTCCATCAAAGTAGCTACCTTCTACATACAAACACATAAAGCAGTTCACCACTACATTTCACCATACTTTCTCCCATTTAATTACCTTGGCTGGTGCTGGATGGGTTGGATGAATGATCTTTGCGGCTTTTGGATGCCATGTGGTCTCTTTCGCCTCCTTCTCTTCTCCCTCCTCTCTCCCTCTCTCTGTCCATCCCCCCAGGATTAGAGTTGTTGGGGCTCATAGTACCTCCCGTGCTCATTCTATGTCTTTGTTCATAGTGCTCTAAAAGCTTCGCCGAGCCCCCTGACCATTCGCAACTCCAGCTACAGAATTTACACCAATAATACGCCTGCACAGCACCTCGACCTGGCTCCCCTGTCCAGCTTGATGAATCTGAACACGCCCTGACTGGGATGGAGTACCCGACCAAGGAATCGTCTTCCGCTCTCACTGCGACTCGCTCCGCGCCATCTAAGATTTGACTCCTTTCCTTCACCTGGTTGTCGTGCATTCCCAGGTTATTGGTGGCCAGCAGGGGTGTGCTTGGCGGAGTTTTGACTTTATTTGGATGTGAGGACAGGAAGTGTTGCTCAAGTTCTAAGGAATTACTGCCCATATACGTGAAGTTGCAGAATTTGCAGCGAAAGTACTTCGTATTCCCCTGGCAATCAGAGGTCTTGCGGCCAATCCCAATTAGCGTGCTACCCAGCGTCACCTGTTGACAAGCAGAAAAGACAGAAAAAAACAAAAATATTATTACATCAAGATTAAAACTCAATTTCTGCAGGCTTTTCACTTTTAGCTGACACTGACTCGTTTGCTTGTTTAAATGAAAAACATCACCAGTGGCAGATTGTGTCGGCTGTGGTTAATTACTGTATTAACTTTATACTATAACAGCTAAAACTGTAACAGCTAAAACTAAACATTTGGCTGTTGTCTGGTTAATGTGTTCTCTGCAATCTGGTGTCTATACTTGGCCAAAGATCATTTGTGAAGTAAAAGAAACATGACTCTGCAACAGCACTCGACGAGCGTAGGCGATGTTGCATTTTTTCGGTTTTAGACCTTTTAAACCTAATTAGATTTGATAAAAGATTAGAAGAGATTCAGATTTAATAAAATGCTACCGAACCCCAACTCTAACCAATAATTTGCACTATTTAAAAGATGGACACCAGCAGTTAGACAATAGTTATATGACATTAGCTTGGATCATAACTGTACATATCTGTGATGTACATATTTGGGTGTACTGAACCTAGTATACATTGTCCTTGAAGTTCAAAAGTAATACATTCCTCATCGTCATTTTTAATTCCTATGCAGCAGATATTTGGGGGACACGTGACATGAGTCTTCAATCACAGAGGTGTGCTGCTGCAAATTCAGAAAATTAGGCCTCAGATGCTCTTAGTACTTAATCTTACAACAAACTTAATCCATCGTTTTCTGTAGACAATTAAAAGGCTGCTCAAACTCTAACTGACTCTAACTGATCTATCAGGCTTTACTGTAGTATCCAATGTATGAGGCAACGATTTTGCATTACTGAGCGAGCAACCAGACATTTGTCTGTTTTTTATTACGTTAGCTCCTCGACTGTAGGTGATTATAGTGTGCTGCTGGCTATATTCGAGAGCAGGCAACCTGGCAAGTCCTACAGTGAGTATTAGACTTACTACTGTACAATATGGATTTGTCTCTTTACGGATCTGTGGTTTTATGCTGACTGTTGGCAGCCTTGGAGGTTTGGCATGAACAAAAGCAATTGGTAAGCTGCATTTTAAGTGAACAAAGGTGTATGGTTTCATAATTCTTTCATATAGGGGCATTTAGCATGGCTTTCAGAGTGCAAATGTTGATGAGCGTGCATTCTGATTTCTGTCATTTATCAGAATGACAGAAATCAGAATTCTCTAATTATTGTATTAACTTTGTTGTACTTTGAACTTGGTTGTACGGATGTATTCTCACAATAAATCCTGTATTAATTAACTCACTCTTGTTATCCAGGTCATTATTTGGTACTTTAACTTCAGATTTGATTTTTGGAGAATAACACTGTGGAACTTGCATTGTTTTCCTTTTGTGCAATTAAAACCTGGTCGTTAAACCTCTCATGGTCTCTTTTAGTGGAGAGGACAATGAAGAGGACTTTATATTCATTAACAACATCATTGCGTGGGCACAGAAATATAAAAAAGGCAAACTAAAGAAACGACGAAACATTTATACATGCTACAAAAAGAGCAAGAAAAGTAATATTTAAAAAAAATGTCAGATGGTACATTTCAGCTTTATTGAAGACAATAAATTCAGAAGGCTAAATGAGATCTGTTACTGTGTGTGTGATCTCACAACAGCAATCATCCAATAATCACGTCTCAGTGACCATGCCCAGACATTTAGAGAAGAGCTAAACATGAAGTCATTTTAGCAAGCAGCAAGAAGAGAGAAAGAACAAGCAAAGAAAAAAGGCAGAACTGAGGAGAAGGTGAAGGAGAGACAAAGACATATGATGAGAGACAACTGGAGAACAGAGAAAAAGAAAGTTAAATGTGTCTGACAGCTGTTTCATTACACTGCCTAACAACCGATTATAACTACTGGTTTCAAAGCCTTTCTCTCTGTCTGTCTCCTCCAGTCCCTTCTCCCTTTTCCTCCTCCATCTCCTTCACTCTTTCCTTCTTTCCCCTATCCTTCTCCTCCCAGTCTTTTTTCCCGCAGTCTCATTGGTTGACAAGGCAACTCGTCTTAGCAAATGACAACATGGAATTTTCCAAACGTGGGCGGGAGAGAGAAAAAGCGAGTGAGGGATGGAGAGAATAGAGACCCCTTTCATTCGTTTTTTTATACTTTCACTTTTTCTTCATAATGACGACTTAAGCCCACTGGATTTTCTATTTCTGACTCTGTGTGTGTGTGTGTGTCTGTGTGTCTGTGTGTGTGTGTGGTGTGTGCTTGACTACTGTGTGTATGTGTGTTTCTGTGTCCATTATGTGACTTACAGCCATTACAGACTCCTGGTTTAAGTGAAATGAAAGTTGACTACTCCTGACACACGTTTATTAGATCATCTTGTTTAAAGCTTTCAGACAAAACCCTACTGTTCACGCACACTCAAAGTCCCAATCCTTGACCCAATTGTTACCAAAACTGGAGTAGTCCCAATGCAGAAAAAGGCAATTAAGTAAATTTACTGTTTAAGAGCCTATTTAAAAAAAACAAAATCATACTTAATGTAATGAAAATCAGTTCTAAGAGAACCGAGATATATATACACACACACACACACACACACACACACATATTTATTTAGTATGAAATATGAAAATGAAAACAATTTTTAGGTATTTCATTGAGGCTCTTATTAGACCTAATTTCGAAAATTGAAATTATTTACTGCAGTTGTAGGGAAAATCACAGTGAGAGGAAAATTATTTGGCATATTGGCTGTTGAAAAATGTGACTTTTAAGGAGTGTGACAGCCTCGCAAACTACTAAAAACCACGTATTAATATGGAATAAATGGCTTGATAATTAGGCTGCAACATATGGACAGAACACATTGTAATAAAACTTGTCAACATCAAGTATTCATTAAATTTGATGAGGTCAGAAATGCTTTCAATAAGTCTGATTTGTGGCTACATAAGAGCAACTCAATGGCATTTCAATGTCTTCTACTGAATTTTTCACTAATGACCATCTAATTTACGAATGGTAACTTGATGGAGGTCTGTCTGCCCGACACTTCCAGTTCTTATTCTTTTAGCAATGGAAAGTTCATTTCAATTTCATATTCCAATATAAAGTGTTTAAAAAAAGATACATGTTTCTGAATGTGGATTTTAAAAGATCAAAGCTACAGTATATCCTATCTTTTAAAAGTAGCTTAGGAAGATCTGCATAAGTTTAGGGTTAGGCAAGGCAATAAATAATATGTGTGCATGCTGAAAAATACCGTAGTAAATATAGCTGACATGTAAATACTTACTGTCTGAGGCTATTTAAGACCGGGACAGTAAATTATGTACAATGTTAAGCAGAGACAGGTTTTCACTCTTATCAAAGTCTACAGGTGTTTATGTCACAGATTAGTACCCCTTGATTTAAAGTTCAATAATTATTATAATAATAAAATAAAAATGAAACAAAATCATTAAAGACATCTTTCATCCTCCCATTGATTGGCTGATTTGTTGATGTCCAGACTGCAGGTGCAAATTACATCTGACTTTTGAATGTCCCCTGTTGGGCAAGGCAAAATTCATCTGTGAGTATATGGCCAACATTTATCTTGAAGAAGGAATTATGAATTGCACCTGAAAGTTCGCAGCATTCCTGTCTTTATCCTGCAGTTTCTCAGCAAAGCAGCTCCCACCAGATACTAGCCCTTGTTAAAATATTTACAAATTGAGCACTAAATGTGATGGATTAGTGCAGGATATGCATTTACTAGCCATCATTTAAAAGATAATGACTATGATGCATGCAGTGCACGTGTATGCGTGTACAAATGCATAGCCTGTAAGTGATTTGTAAAACAGACTGTGTACCTGTCTCTGTGTATGCATGTGCTTGAGCACGCATGTACACATTTGTGTGGCCTGTCTGCCAGGTGCCCGATTTGTCTCCCTTTCTGTGTCTACTCATCTGTCGGTCTATAAAATTTTATAACTTGCACCACAATGCCTCACTGTCCAAATCACACACCCTATGTTTCAAATCATTTGCAGATTGTTCGACCCAATAAATTAGTCTGTTCAGTTATGGGCCTAGAATTACAGATTTATGAGTGAATGCTTATAGTGAATTGTAACTGAATCAATGTGTCACCTGTTTTGGATCAAAGTTTCTAACTGATATTGGTTTCTTAAAACTTTTCTGACACTATGTCAGGTTGCTTCATGTTGCTTTTTTACCCTCTTAAAGATTATGAAGACATCATTGGTAATTCAGTCAACATGTTTCTTATATCTTGAAAAGGCTATGGTCTGTGTTTCTAAGGTATTCCTTGGGATGTGCTGCACAATTTTGGGTTTATATTGATGGCAACTCTGACATTAAGTTAAGTACGTTGGAAATGGGCACTGGGCAAGGCTGAATATTGTCACCTTCCCAGTTTGATATATTTATGGACACGACACTCTGTTGCCATGAGACCAATGTGGTGACATCAGTGTGGTACATTATCTCTATTTCTTGAATATTGATGTCCTTTTGGTGTTGCTGGACTGCGAACTCCACACTTGCAGTAGCTGTTTGCAGCTACTGTAAAAAAGGTCGATAGATAAAACCAAACAAGGGGGCAGCAACTTCCCCAAGAGGAAAACTTCAGTTATGTTGAGGTCTTCTTCAAGAGAGATGGTCAAAAGGATTGTGAAGTAGATTGTTCGTAAGGGGCATCCGCTCCAATAATGCAGGCTGATGAGGTAACAGGAAGCTATGAACAAACGCTTTACTGAACCAGTGGGCTAAGTCTTCGTTCCACCTTTTAAATTCTTTACCCTCCTTCCGATTAATTCAGTGCTGTCACACCACAGGATGCACTGTGCAGCTTTTGTGCGTGTGTGTGTGTGTGTGTGTGTGCGTGTGTGTGTTTTGTTTACTTTTTTTCCACTTGTTACTCATTGCGGAGGTGGCACTATTACTGCTATTTTGTGTACACAGGTTTTTTGGTCCATTTCTTTTAAAGGTACAGTTTTACATTTTTAGTGTATGTGTGAATGAAATACATGAATGCATTTATTAGATTTTATGAAAACAATGTCATCACATATGTTAAATCTATTTATCTGTACTGTGGCTAGTGCTTACCTGTACATCGTATGTGCCATTCATCATAACTGTCCTGTGCTGCTGATTGTGTATATCTGGTCTTGTCTTCCCCAACTCTTTGGCTTGGTTCCTCTGCCCCGGTCCTGCCTGTATATCTGGGAGCAGAAATACAAGGAGGGGTCAGACTTGTAAAAGCACATAAACAAACAGAGGTCAGGCTGCCAGAGGCATAAAAATCCAAGGACATGTCTGACTTCGGGGAAGAAGGAAAACTTTAGATCAACAAGTTGTTGTTGCAAGAAGCTGGTGCACCATGAGCATACTGAAAAACAATGTGCCTTTACAATGTAATGAAACAGGGCTTCATAAAACAATCAGAGTTTGTATGCTATTTTACTTTAGGTTTGTTATGACAGACAGCTTTTCCTTGAATTGCGTAGCTTAATTACTCACATTGCAGTAGGCTTTAACCACTCACTGAGTGTGTCTGTGAATACATAATGAGGTGATAATAGGATAGTAGGATAATAGGATAATAATGTCTTTTCCTGTTTTGGTTCAGATTTATTTCGGTACACTTATTAACCCTGGTAACATGTCAGTGTGTGGTCCAAGCAGGGGCGTTTAGACATTCACAATGCCTAATGTTTGCATGTAATGCACGACTTAGAGAGAGCAGTGAAAACGCCTTTTGTTGTATCTATTTTGGCGCATATTTCAGCACCTTGGACTAGAAGGTGGATACCCGACAAACATTTTGAAATAATGTTCGGGTTCGATCATGTCATTCTTGACATGGTGCTTCCTGTTCAGTGCTGGGGTTTGTTATTTATGTGACAACACGTGAACGCAGCACACAGGCGGTAAATTAAAAAATCATGTAGCCTAGCTAAGGATGGAGGACGTCAAACAAAAGTGTCATCGGGGGAAATTAAAAAACTACTGAAAACCATGCAGGGAAATCTTCACCAGACAGTTGTGCAGGAATGTGATTGTGGATGTGATGCTGGTAAAATAAACAGATTGGAACTGAAGACAGCCGCGTGGTTCTCACCAATCACCTGCAGCGTGTTACTACTCGTAAGTGAATCCAGCCTAGAAACAGCAGGGAAGCTACAACTTCCTCACAGACAGTATGGAGGCATTTTGATTTGCTGACGTAAATAACAGGATGCCTGTCGGGTTTGTGTCGGGCTCAGTTATTGCTCTCTCAAACTCGGGTCGGGTTCCCGAGCCACACTCTACCTTGGACAGAGAGCGGACTCTGCTCTATCATTAGTCATTTGTTTAAACTTCACAGAAAATAAAGAATGCATTGAATTACATGCTAATTTCTAGTAGGTAACCAAGGACTGTTCAAAACACAGCAAAACATTTGTAGTGTTAGCTGCCTGGCTAGACTGAGGAGGGGACACTGGAAGCTGCTCAGGAGCAACAGCAATTTTAAGGCGATACATGTGAAAGTTTCTTTATTTATTTATAATTTTTAAAAAAACCTGATTCCAAGGTATGGCAGCTGCCATACGCAATTGACGCCTATGGGTCCAAGGCTTGATCAGTGATGCTTATTTCATAAACTTGTGCACAGATCCACGTTATTTTCCATTTTCAACTATTTTACACAATAAGCATCAACACAAGTCAAACACATAATGCAGAGAGAGATTACCTAGAGGTGTGTGTTGGGGAGCCATGTTGTGGAGGGCCAGGATGTGTGTGTCGAGGGCAGCATCCTGCCGTGTGCGGTTGTGCAGGCCCAGGTGATACTTCCTAAAGTGCTTCACCAGGTCAGCGGGGTCGTTGCCATAGTAACCGTAACCACACACGTTGCACTTGAAGTCCTGAAGTTTAGGAGAGGGGCTAGAGGAAAGTGGAGGGGTGTCAGTTGTCGACTCCTCCCCTCCTTCCTGTCTGGGTAGGAGGTGGGGAGCAGAGAGGAGAGGAGTAGTGAGATGATCTGTCTCCCCTCTGTTTCTTACGCTCCTCTCTCCTTCCTCTACCCCCTTCTCCCCATCCTCGGGCTCCGACTGGCTCTCGGGTCTGTCAGTCAACGCCGCTCCTCCTTGTTTGGCCCTCCCCCCTCCTCCTCTCCTCCCCCCTCTCTCCTCATTGCTGTAGCGGTCACCAACAGATGAGGGAGAGACAGATGAGGACACGCACTCGCTCTCTCCCTCCTCCTCCTCCTGCTCCTCATCTCCTCTAATCCGGTCGGAGGACTCTGGTTCAGAGGGTCGGTTTATTCGTTCGGCCTCTGCTCCTACTCTCCCCTCCTCCTCTCCCTCCTCTTCCTCTTCTCCTGCTGGCCTCCTCCCCTCTTCTTCTTCCTCCTCCTCACCTCCCACACTCCGGATAGGGGGATTCTTCTTCCTCACCATCTCTGAGAAGATGAAAAGACACAAGGAGAGAGACAGAAAAAGTTAACGTTGACGTTAAAGCATGTAGACTATGTCTGTTTATGCACACATGAAGGATCTGGGGGCTGAAATTAAGCAGATTTTCATAATCCCTTAAAATCAAGACACTAAGAGATACAATGTGCCTGCAGGACTCCAATAATATACTTGGATTACATGTGGGCACACACAAATACAATTTTCTGACAATGATGTATGTGTACAGAATAGCTTTGATTCAATTTACAAACTTCTTTGAACGCTGAAATCTGTGACGATCCTCAACCACAAACCCCGTCAAAGAAAAACAGCCCAGACAAATCAGAAACATCGCAGCTGTGAGAGACTTTTCAGGGGTGTGTGTGTTGGGATGTTCGTTGCATCCTTAAGTGCAACTTTCTTTTATTTATTTTTTTCAAACCAGGGAGTGAATCTTTATCGTTATGGAAACCATCCATGAGAATCTTCAACACATGACCACATCAAAACCCAAACCATATCAGAGAGACTGGGAGGGCGAGGGAGAGGAGGGGTGGCGGAGAGAGGGTGAGGCGCAGAGAGGAGAGAGAGACAGGGAGAATGGCCAACAGACAACCACATCAAACCGCGCACCCCATATCAGAAAGATGGATGAGGCAGACTGCAATTCATCCCCTCCAGCCCTCTAAATTTCTCCTTCTTTCTTGCATGTCTTTCTGCGTGCCTTTCATTCATTTTCTGGCTTCCCAAATTCTGTTTTTCTCATCTCTCACTGTCTTTCCTGCTCTATCTGTGTCACCTCCTGCCCCTCAGTTTCCTCTCTCTTCTTTATTCTCTATCTTTATGCCAGCTTTTCTTTGCTCATTTCAAATCCCAGTTTACTTTTACCCCCCTCTCATCTCCTTTCTCTCTTCTTCAGCCTCTCTCACCACCATTCTCATGTATAATTAGTGTACAATACCTCCAAAAAAGCACTTATCAAGGCATATTCCTTGCATTTCGGTCATTTTTTAATTCTCTATTGCCCTCTTTCACATGCAAGAATAATTGCTACAATAATTTGAGTAATTCCATCATTAAAATTTTTTCTTTCTGTTCCTGCCCTCTTCCTCCCTCTGTCGTTCCCCTTCTCCCACCATCCTTCCCCTCCCTCCCTTATAATCACTATACAAAGCCATCAAATAACCAACCATGTGTTTTATGTTAAACCATAATGTTTCTTTTGTTTGAAAAGAGAACAATTGTGGTCGTTCTGTTCACAACAGTCATGACAGAGAGATACTGTGTGCGTGCGTGTTTTCCAAGCGTGTGTGTGTGTGTGTGTGTGTGTGTGTGTGTGTGT